>JZKD02S1703572.1:99206-113514 GCA_000966675.3 Picea glauca
ATAGGATATTTATTGAAGGATTCTCAAAGATTTCACACCCAATCACTTCCTTGCAAAAGAAGGGTGTGAAGTTTTAGTGGACATTGGATTGTGAAAAGAGTTTCCAACACTTGAAACAGTTATTAACAAGTGCTCCAATAATAAGGATTGCATACCCAAATGAAGAATTCATTGTATGCACAGATGCATGTAAAGAAGGACTTGGTGGAGTCCTCAGTCAAAATGGGTTTGTTATATGTTATGAATTAAGAAAGTTGAAGGAACATGAAAGACACTATGCCACTCATGATTTGGAGTTGGAAGCCATAGTGCATACCTTGAGGAAATGGAGACACTACCTCATGAGGAAAAGGTTTGAGCTGAGGACATACCAAAATGATCTGGAATATTTATTTGATCAACCAATTCTAAATGCTAGGCAAAGCATATGGTTAGAATTTCTTAGTGAATATGACTTTGATATAAAGCATATCAAGGGGATAGAGAACAAAGTGGCTAATGCACTCAACAGAAGAGTGTGTGAATTGTATGCTACAACCATTAGCATGTACCAATTAGATTTGAAACACATAATTTTAGAAGTTGGAAAATTAGATTTGCAATACAAGGAATTAGTGGCAAAATTGCAACAAGGTAATTTGCAACAGAAAATTAAAGAATACAAGCTAGATAACGATGAAACTCTCATGTACAGGGGAAGAATTTATGTACCAAATTCTTAGGAATTGAAAAAATTGATATTGAGATAAATTCATAATGTACATGATGTTGGTCACCCAGGTTATCAGAAAACTATTGCAGTTGTCAAAAGCCAATATTACTGGCAAGGCATGAAGAAATAAGTTGTTGATTTTATTGCCAAATGTTTGGAATGTCAAAAGGTAAAGGATGAGCATAGACACCCAGCTAGTTTTCTTCAACCATTACCCATTCCCGAGTGGAAATGAGAAGTAACCATGGATTTCATCACCAAACTACCCAGAACAAACAAGCAACATGATTCTATCATGGTAGTGGTGGATAAGCTTACTAAATCTACCCATTTTATTCCAGTTAAGCTCACTCACAAGGAAACCAACATTGTTGATGTTTATATGAAAGAAATTGCTCGATTACATGGAATACCCAAGACAATTGTGTTTGAAAGAGATCCAAAATTTACCTCAAATTTTTGGAAAGGATTATTACATGCATTTGGAAAAAATTTGAATTTTAGTACAACTTATCATCCAGAATCAGATGGACAAACAGAGAGGGTAAATCAAGTGATTAAGGATATGTTAAGGATGTATGTGATGGATAAACCATCAAAATGAGAAGACTAACTACATTTAGTATATTTTATTATAACAATGGGTACCAAACATCTCTAAAGATGAGACCATTTGAAACACTTTATGGAAGAAAGTGCAGCACACCGATAAGTTGGGATAACCTAGTAGATAGATCAGTGGTTGGGCCAGATTTACTTAGGGAAATGGAGGAGCAATTGTTGAAAAAAATAAAAATAAATAAAGGTTTCCCAAGATAGGTAGAAAATCTATGTTGACAAGGGAAAAACACACAAGGAATTTAAAGTGGGAGACCATATATTCTTGAAAGTGAAAGCCAATAGAAGTTCCATGAAGTTGGGAAATTGTTCAAAGTTGTTAGCTTGCTATTGTGGGCCATTTGAAATCCTAGAGAGGATTGGTCTAGTGGCTTATATGATTGCATTACCTGCATCTATGTTTTTTCATAATGTATTACATGTATCATTGCTTAAGAAATATATACCTTATGCTAATCATGTTATTAATTGGAATATAGTTCTGGTGGAGCAAGAAGGTGCTTTCCAAGTGCATCTGGTACGCATTTTGGACTGTAAAATCAAACAGCTCTGGAATCGAGCCATAGGGCTTGTAAAGGTCCAATGGACCTGGAATGGTCCCGAGGATGCTACTTGGGAGTATGAGGATGAAATACGAGTAGAATACCCACATCTTTTTGAGGATTTTTGATAATTTTGTTGTATATGTGTACATAATNTGATATTTGTGCATGTGAAGTCTTTTGGATGGTGAATAACAACAAAAAACCAACAAATGTTTGCGACATTTTATACCGTTTGAACGTCATCTTTTTGCAGCGTGTTTTTGAGTCCTTTAATAACATTTTTAGCTACTCAAAAACCACAAGAACAGAGTGTATCAAGGTAAACATTGTCTCTACAACTCAAATGAAAGATCCTGGAGAGAGATTTCTAATGGTGTAAACCATTCGTCAATGGAGGTTTTATGAGAAAGTTACAGCACAAACAATGGAGGGTAAATTTTAAGACCCAACTAAATTCGAAGAGCTGTAACTTTCTGCTCTGAAATCATATTGAGGTGCATGAGTAGTCAATGTGAAGCCATTGAACCATAAAAGACATTCCTAGATCTTAATTAATTTTTTGGGCATGTTAAAAATGTTTAATATGGAAAAGAAGGTACCTGTAGCATTTCGGACCAAAAACATGAATTGGCCCAGATCTTCAACAGGCCCTAGCTAGTAGCTCAGAGCCCAGAAAGAGGTGAAACTTGGATAGACTTTCCAAAAAATGTATATGAAGAAACCCAATTGAGATCCTGAAAAATACAATGGATTAGGTTCCAAAATGCATAATCACAACGCATAGTTTCACAAACTTGAAGTGTGAATAGAAAGATTAATGGGAAATTTTCAAATAACCATAACTTTCTACTCAAGACTCAAAATTGAGCATGCAAGTAGGCGTTGGAAATGTGTTGTACATTAGAATATAAAAATTTACCTAGAAAATTGATCCCAGCATTCAATTTTTCAGGAAATCAGAAGAAATAATTATGATATATTATTGAACCAGAATGGTTCATATTTTTTCATGAAATTGTTGAATCAGTTAGCCTGACCAAGTTTTTTTGGTTGTGCATTTTGTAGAGTTAACAACAAATAGAATAGATCGGGACTAACACATAGTGTAGAGGAATAGAATATGCACAGGGGACTTACAACCAGGAAGATGAGATCATAGATATGGATGTCCATTTGGGAATTGAAGGAACCAACTCCAATGGACATGGAGAAGGAAGGGATGAAAACATGAATATGGTAGAGACCATAAAAAAATTGCATAAGGATGTCCAAATCCATAAATCTTGTAATGAAAAGCTTATGAGAGACAAGGATCAATAAGAGGACTTCAATATGAAGTTAATGCAGAGCTTGAACAGGATAGAAAAGAAATTGGATAAGGAGAGTGGATCAAGAAAATCAGGAAGTCATAGGTCTCCTGATGAGAAAAGAATAACAAGAAGTGTTAGCAGACATCACCATCACTCCCCAAGGTATTCCAATAATATAGCACACAACAACTCAAGTACATCTTCTGTTAGGAAGCATAAGAGGTCTGGGTTGGATGAGCTACGAGGAGAAATGAACAAAATCAAACCTCCTACATTTGATGGTGAGAACAAGAAGGATGAAGATGCAGAGACATGGTTGCTCGACATGAGAAAGTATTTTCAATTGCATAATTATTCATCTCACACAGAAGGAATAATTTCCATCTATCAACTAAAGGGAAAGGTATCCATGTGGTGGGACCAACTTGTGCAGGTGCAACACATTAAAGAGAAAAGTGTTACTTGGAGGGAATTCAAGAAGTATTTTGAAAAGACATACTTGACTAAGAGATACTATGCCAAGAAAATGAAAGAGTTATTTGAACTCAAGCTTGAGAGTATGACCATAGATGAATATGAGAGAATATTTTTAGAACTGTTGAAGTATGTTTCTTTCATCAAGGATGAAACAATTAAGATTTAGAGGTATTTGAGTGGATTTCCATCATTCATCAGTGACAAAATACACTATGATGATCCCAATACATTGCGGGATACCATAAGGTGATCTAAATGCCTCTATGATCAATAAAAAGAAAGGCCAACTTTCCAAAAATCTTTGGAAGGAAAAAATAATTCAAGATGGATCATAGGAAGAAGGGAACTAATCCACCATTATTTAGAAAAAATCCTCAGGGAAAACCAACTTCTAGAGAACCCAGAATGATTGAGATAGGGGGTCAAGGGCCAAGGCAACCCCCTATTCAATGTTGGGGTTGTAAAGGAGATCATATGTTCAGAGATTGTCCTCACAGAGGTGAAAAAGTGAGGATTGTTCACAATGTACAACAAGATGAAATAGGGGAGGACATGGGAAGAAATGTACCAAGGATCTATGTAGCCCTGGACAACAAGCAAGATGAGTATCAGTCACATATGATTGAAGTGGAAGGTATGATCAACAACCAAGCCATTGCTATTTTAATTGATTCAAGAGCTAGTCATATTTATATAGATTCTAAGGTGAAAAAAAGTTTTCATTTTCCAAGAAGAAAGAATGGAAAATATTGGTTGGTGCAGTTGGCTACTGGAGCTAAAAGAAAAGTTAATCATATGGTTAAGTCATGTCTTATGGACATGAATGGACTGAACACCGAGGTATATTTGAACATCTTGCCTTTAGGTTCCTATGACTGTATAATTGGGATGGATTGTTTGGATCAACATTATGCTAACCTAGACTATCATAAAAATGAATTTACTTGCTTGGATGAGGAAGGGAACCTAAGGAAAGTGCAGGGAATTCCCAGGGTAGTAACCATCAGAGAAATTTCAGCATTGCAACTGAAGAAATGTTACAAAAAAGGGTGTCAAATATTTGTAACTCATATGGAAGAGGAACCTAAAGATAAGGTGCCAAATTTGGAAGATCATGCAGTCCTAGAATATTTTGAAGATGTGTTCAAGGAGGTACCAGGACTACCCCCAAAGAGAGATATCGATTTCTCTATAAATTTAATTCCTAGAGTAGCTCCAGTGTCAAAGAATCCTTACATAATGAGTACAGTAGAGCTGAAGGAGTTGCAAATGCATATTGAATAACTTATAAAGAAGCAGTATATACAACCAAGTGTGTCACCTTGGGGTGCCCCAATCTTGTTTGTGAAGAATAAATATGTGAAATTAAGATTGTGCATTGATTTTAGACAGTTGAATAAAGTGACTATGAAGAATAAGTATATGTTTCCAAGGATTGATGACCTCTTTGATCGATTGAAGGATGAAAAGGTATTTTCAAAGATAGATCTCAGGTCAGGATACCATCATGTAAGGATTAAAGAGGAAGATATTAGAAAGACCACCTCCAAGACAAGGTATGGTCATTATGAGTTCACAATGGTGCCATTTGGGTTTTCAAATTCACCAGCTATTTTCATGTTCTTAATGAATGGTGTTTTTCGAGAATATTTAGACAAGTTTGTCATTGTTTTTTTGGATGACATCCTTGTATATTCCAAGTTAGAATAAGAGCATGAGAATCATTTGAGGATGGTGTCGCAAGTATTAAAGGAGCATCATTTGTATGCCAAATTCAGCAAGTGCTCATTTTATCAGAAGCAAATTCATTATTTGGGGCATATTATTTCAGAGGATGGGATAGCAGTGGATCCTGAGAAGATAGAAGCCATTAGAGAATGGTTAGTGTCAAATAATGTGACAAAGGTTAGATCATTCATGGGCCTTGCAGGATACTATAGGATATTTATTGAAGGATTCTCAAAGATTTCACACCCAATCACTTCCTTGCAAAAGAAGGGTGTGAAGTTTTAGTGGACATTGGATTGTGAAAAGATTTTCCAACACTTGAAATAGTTATTAACAAGTGCTCCAATAATAAGGATTTCATACCCAAATGAAGACTTCATTGTATGCACAGATGCATGTAAAGAAGGACTTGGTGGAGTCCTCAGTCAAAATGGGTTTGTTATATGTTATGAATCAAGAAAGTTGAAGGAACATGAAAGACACTATGCCACTCATGATTTGGAGTTGGAAGCCATAGTGCATGCCTTGAGGAAATGGAGACACTACCTCATGAGGAAAAGGTTTGAGCTGAGGACATACCAAAATGGTCTGGAATATTTATTTGATCAACCAATTCTAAATGCTAGGCAAAGCATATGGTTAGAATTTCTTAGTGAATATGACTTTGATATAAAGCATATCAAGGGGATAGAGAACAAAGTGGCTAATGCACTCAACAGAAGAGTGTGTGAATTGTATGCTACAACCATTAGCATGTACCAATTAGATTTGAAACACATAATTTTAGAAGTTGGAAAATTAGATTTGCAATACAAGGAATTAGTGGCAAAATTGCAACAAGGTAATTTGCAACAGAAAATTAAAGAATACAAGCTAGATAACGATGAAACTCTCATGTAAAGGGGAAAAATTTATGTACCAAATTCTTAGGAATTGAAAATTTTGATATTGAGAGAAATTCATAATGTACATGATGTTGGTCACCCAGGTTATCAGAAAACTATTGCAGTTGTCAAAAGCCAATATTATTGGCAAGGCATGAAGAAATAAGTTGTTGATTTTATTGCCAAATGTTTGGAATGTCAAAAGGTAAAGGATGAGCATAGACACCCAGGTAGTTTGCTTCAACCATTACCCATTCCCGAGTGGAAATGAGAAGTAACCAAGGATTTCATCACCAAACTACCCAAAACAAACAAGCAACATGATTCTATCATGGTAGTGGTGGATAAGCTTACTAAATCTACCCATTTTATTCCAGTTAAGCTCACTCACAAGGCAACCAACATTGTTGATGTTTATATGAAATAAATTGTTTGATTACATGGAATACCCAAGACAATTGTGTTTGACAGAGATCCAAAATTTACCTCAAATTTTTGGAAAGGATTATTACATGCATTTGGAAAAAATTTGAATTTTAGTACAACTTATCATCCAGAATCAGATGGACAAACAGAGAGGGTAAATCAAGTGATTAAGGATATGTTAAGGATGTATGTGATGGATAAACCATCAAAATGAGAAGACTAACTACATTTAGTATATTTTATTATAACAATGGGTACCAAACATCTCTAAAGATGAGACCATTTGAAACACTTTATGGAAGAAAGTGCAGCACACCGATAAGTTGGGATAACCTAGTAGATAGATCAGTGGTTGGGCCAGATTTACTTAGGGAAATGGAGGAGCAATTGTTGAAAAAAATAAAAATAAATAAAGGTTTCCCAAGATAGGTAGAAAATCTATGTTGACAAGGGAAAAACACACAAGGAATTTAAAGTGGGAGACCATATATTCTTGAAAGTGAAAGCCAATAGAAGTTCCATGAAGTTGGGAAATTGTTCAAAGTTGTTAGCTTGCTATTGTGGGCCATTTGAAATCCTAGAGAGGATTGGTCTAGTGGCTTATATGATTGCATTACCTGCATCTATGTTTTTTCATAATGTATTACATGTATCATTGCTTAAGAAATATATACCTTATGCTAATCATGTTATTAATTGGAATATAGTTCTGGTGGAGCAAGAAGGTGCTTTCCAAGTGCATCTGGTACGCATTTTGGACTGTAAAATCAAACAGCTCTGGAATCGAGCCATAGGGCTTGTAAAGGTCCAATGGACCTGGAATGGTCCCGAGGATGCTACTTGGGAGTATGAGGATGAAATACGAGTAGAATACCCACATCTTTTTGAGGATTTTTGATAATTTTGTTGTATATGTGTACATAATTCACTGAGGATAATGCATAAATAAGGGGAGGGGATTGTAATACCCCTAGCCCGAACTCAATTGTAAATGTAAAATGAAAATTTACTTAAGCTGGTGAGATATTTGATATCATTTTTGTATGCACCTTTCATGGCATAGTGCGTGCATGTACTGCATAGTAAACTGATGAAGTGTGCACATTCCAGGATACCGTGCGCAACAACGAAAGTGTGCACGATTTTGAGGCCAATGAGACTTTGTGTATATGTTGTGTTTTATAGGATGGTGATCTATTTATTATAAGCTAGGAGGCTTATGTTTGTATTAGGCCAGAGAGCCTAGATGCTAAAGACAAGTGTTCCTATTTTTGTGTATGTCTCATCATTAATATAAAATACATCGTTGCGCGTAGACCGACCACGATAAAAGAGTATGGGGGATTAAACTCCATTAGTTAGGGAAAGGGGGGGGATAAAATTTCAGGAAAAGGGGATAAGCTAGGGAGCTTAAGACAAAAAATAATATTATATTAATATTTATTAAATATAAAGTATGGATAATTATTTTATCGTAAGTTCTAAGGTTGGGGACAAGTGGGACAAAGTAGCTCCCAACATGACAAATGTCAAGTTGGGAACATGCATACATATAGTTTGGACTTAGTTCATTTTCCCATTCCTTCTATCATTTAGTCATCCATTCAATCATTCGAGGATCATTCACTCACTTAGGCATTTGTCCTTTGTACCTTCCTATCAATGTACCTTAACCTGTATCCATACTCATACATGTTTTTTTAGTTGGTTAGCTTGGGAGATGGACTGAAGAAGTGGGTTGTTAGGCTCGTGGGATATTGAAGAGGTGAGTTTTTAGGCCCATGAGAAATATATCTGGGAGAGAGAATTGTTGAGAATTGATTTCCCAAAGGTGCTAAACTACAACTATAGGGCTTTGATACTTCATGTCCGATCTGTTGTTTAAGCCCAGAAAGGAAGTGGGGTAGCCGAAGGACTGTTGAGTAGAGAAGGGGCACACTTCCTGGGGTGGGACATGCATGTGGGGAATGAGAAACTGTAGGTTGTTAGTTTGATTTGGCACATATGATGGAGTTTTTCTTGTTGTCTATGATCCATTAGCCTGGTTAGGAATCCCTTTACTTGGGTGGAGTTTAGTTTGAGCTCGGGGGTGACCCATTGTCGAGAGTGATGAGCAGTGTAGTCTAAGGTTGTGAGGTTTTTGGAAGGTATGCACATACTTGGTGATATTATTATCAAGATAAGTGTCAATTGTGTCATAATTTACATGTTGCATTTGTAATATCCCTAGGTCGAACCCAATTGTAATGTAAATGAAAATGTACTTAAGCCGGTGAGTTGTTTGATATCAATTTTGTATGCACCTTTCATGGCATAGTGCGCTATTGTACTACGCAGTAAAATGATGAAGTGTAGACATTCCTGGACACTGCACACAACAACTTGAGTGCGCGCGATATTGAGGCCAGGGAGCCTTTGTGTATATGTTGCATTTTATAGGCTGGTGAGCCAGTTATTATAAGCTAGGGTGCTTGTGTTTGGATTAGTCCAAAGAGCCTAGATGTTAAAGTCCAGTGCACCTATTTTTGTATATATATCTCATCATTAATATAAAATGCATCACTGCATGCAAATTGACCACGATAAAAGAGTCGGGGGACTAAAATCCACTAGTTAGGGAAAGGGAGGGGCCTAAAAGTTAAGGAAAAGGGCTAATATAGGGAGCTTAAGACAAAAATGGATATTATATTAATGTTTCTTTAATCATAAAGTATGGATAATTATTTTATCCTAAGTTCCAAAGTTGGGGACAAATGGGCCAAATTAGCTCCCAACATGACAAGTGTCAAGTTGGGGACATGCATACATATTGTTGGGACTTAGTTCATTTTCCCATGTTTTCCATCATTCAGCCATTGTTGGATGATCATTCATCCATTGAGTCAGTTATCCTCCATATTTCATGTCACTGTACCTGAAATCGTATCGATAGCCATACCTGTTTATGTAGCTATTTAGTTGAGGAGTTGGACTGAAGAAGTGGGTTGTCAGGCCCGTGGGATATTGAAGAAGCGGGTTGTCAGGCTGGTGAGCAATTTCTCTCTAGTTGAGAGAGTTGTTGGGAATTGAATTCCCGAAGGTGATAAACTGCAGCTGCAGGTCTCAGAGACTTCATTTCCAACCTGTTGTTGAAGCCTGGAAAGGGAGTGGGGCAGCTGAAGGACTGTTGAGCAGAGAAGGGGCACACTTCCTAGGGTGGGATATGCATGTGGGGAATGAAGGACTGTAGGTTGTTAGTTGAGTGAGCACCTGGGACCGAGTCTTTCTTGTTTTCTATGAACCATTAGCTTGTTTAAGAATCCCTTTACCCGAGTGGAGTTTATTCCCAGCTCGGGGGTGACCCACTCTTGAGAGTGATGAGCAATGTGGTATAAGGTTGGGAGGATCATGGAAGGTCTGCAAAAAGTTGGTGATATTCTTACCAAGATAAGTGTCAACTATGTGATACATTTACATGTTGCATTGTTATTTATGTCTATATTTTATGGGTTTATCTTATGTGTGTTTATAATTTTCTGTATATTTATGGGTATTGCCTGTATATGCTGCATGTATACGTTTATTGTTATTTCAGTATGAATCTGTGCATTTACATATGTATTTGTATGTTTACGTTTTTATATATAAAGCTTCCACAAGAGTTTTGTGTGTGTATAGGTTTTAATTGCATGCAGTTCGAAAAAGTTATGTGACATAGCTCAATTGGATGTTGGGTATGTTACAGTATGTTCTGCAGAGAGAATGGAAGCATTCTCTGGCATAGTGTGGCCCAAAATGGATGGATGGGGACATTACAATATGGTATCAGAGCTTCAATTTTCAACACTGAGCCTGGATGGGCCAAGCAAGTTGAGTTGAAGTGAAATTTCATAGATAATTGATTTCCAAGTGGCCAAATTTCAAGTTATAGAGCATCCATGGTAAAAAGTAACAACAATTGTGCGGAATTGGGAAAAAGCCCCAATTTCTGTTGTTAAATTCATGGGAAAGTTGAGAAATTCAATCATGCGGTGAGATATTATTTATTTAATATCTTTTTTAGAACATTCAGACCTGGATTTGGTTGAATTTGAAGTTACAGTGAAGCCATGGTAGATGGAGCGAGATTAGTAAATAAAATTCTCAATTCATGAATTAATTTTGGGCAAATTCATTCCAGAAGTGTCAACCACAACGATTTTTTGTTACATAAGTTGAATTAGTGTTATCGGGGTGAAATTGAATAAATTTCATAGTTGCAGAATGTCTATGGTAGAAATTGGGAAAAAGTTAAGCAAAAGCCCCAATTTCTACAACGAAATTCATGAGGAATTGATGCACATAAAAGTGAATGTGTGTAGGTGGGCGCACTAAAAATGCATGATGTGCAGTAAAATATTGTGATATGTAAAAATTGGGCATTGTGCGGAAAAATATTGGCTTGCTAGTGTGCGTGCTAAATTTTGGCGTCGCGCGGAAAAATGTTGGTGTGCATCTGCGCGTGCTAAAATTTGGCACTGCGCGAAAAATGTTGGTGTGTCAGTGCATGCGATAAAATTTGAATTGCGCGATGTGCACACACATAATAATGGCATGCGTGGTGTGTGAAATATTGGTTGAGAACATAGAAACTTTGTTAGTGCGTACGCAATATGAGTATATGTTTTTGTGCGACAGTTAAGTTAATGGTGCATGCCGAGTATTGGTGTGCAGTAGGGGTGTACTAAAATTTGGCATGGTGCAGCACATAGAGTGAAATTCACGCGAAATATCAATGTGAAATACAAAAACTACGCACAATAGGTAATAGTAAAAGAACCAAAACTACGTGCGGTGGATATTGGCGTCCGACACAAAAGTAGTGCGCGCAAGTTATTGCCACGATAGAGGAGTGATGCACAACGGTTATGGATGCACGGAGCATGATTTACCTTGTGTTGTTGTTGTGATGGGTGAATGTGGGTTACAGGTTGAAATTTTTGCATGCGAAGTTGTTTGAAAGGTGAACAACAATAGAAAACCAACGAATTTCTGTGACATTTTATACTGTTTGAATGTCATTTTTTTGTAGCGCATTTTTGAGGCCCTTAAGAGCGTTTTGAGCAGCACAAAAACCACGAGAACAGAGTGTGCGCCAAGGCACACTTTGTCTCTGCAGATAAAATAAAATATCTTGGAGACAACTTTCTAATGGTGTAAACCATTCATCAAACGAAGCTTTTATGAGAAAGTTATAGCGCAAAATAATGGAGGGTAAATTTTAAGACCCATTTAACTTCAAAAAGCCATAACTTTATGCTCCAGAATCAGATTGAGGTACATGAGTAGTCAATGGAAATCTATTGAACCATAGAATACATTCCAAGATCTGAATTAAATTCTTGGGCATGTTAAAAATTTTTAAAATGGAAACTAAGGTACCTGTAACATACTAGTTACAATATGGCATTTTGGTCTGGAATTTCAGCAGACTGTAACTAGCATCCCAGAACCCAGAAAGAGGTGAAACTTGGATAGAGTGTCCATAATATGTATATGAGGAAAAAAATTGATATCCTATGAAAATTCCAAAGGATTAGGTGCAAAAATGCATATTTACATCGCAGATTTGCGCCAAGTTGAAAAATGAACAAAAAAATTAATGGGCAATTTTCAAATAACCATAACTTTCTTCTCAAGACTTAGAATTGAGCATGGGAGTAGGCATTGGAAAGGTCTTGGAAAATGGAATATAAATATCCACCCATAAAATTGATCTGGGTATTCAAATTTTGAGGACATCAGAAGAAATAATTCTAATATATTATTGAACCAAAATGGTTCATATTTTTTCATGAAATTGTTGAAACAATTAGCCTGGCAAAGTTTTGTTGGATGAACATTTTGCAGAGTTAACAAAAACTAGATCAGGTCAAGATAATCAAAAAATCTAGAGGAATGGAAGATGTACAAGGGACTTATAGCCAAGAATATGATATTAGAGGGATTGATGTCCATTTGGGCATTGAAGGAACAAACTCCAATGGACATGGAGAAGGAAGAGATGAAAACATGAATATGGTAGAGACCATTAAGAATTTGTAGAAGGATGTCCAAATACATAAAGATGATAATGAAAGGATTATCAGAGCCAAGGAGTAGAAGAATGACTTCAACATGAATTTATTGGAGAGATTGAACATAATAGAAAATAAATTGGATAAGGAGAGTGGCTCAAGAAAATCCGGGAGTCATAGGTTCCCTGATGAGAAAAGAAGAACCAGAAGTGTTAACAGACATCAGCATCACTCCCTGAGGCATTCCAATAAGACAAGTCCTACCAACTCAATTCCATCCCCTGTTAGGAAGCATAAGGGGTTTGGGGTGGATGAGCTATGAGGAGAAATGAACAAAATCAAACCTACTACATTTGATGGTGAGCACAAGAAGGATGAAGATGTAGAGACATGGTTGTTGGGCATGAAAAAATATTTTCAATTTCATAATTATTCTTCTCATGCAGAAGGTAGAATTGATATCTATCAACTCAAGGGAAAGGCATACATGTGCTGGGATCAACTTGTGTAGGTGCAACACATTAAAGAGAAAAGTGTTACTTGGAGAGAATTAAAGAAGTGTTTTGAGAAGAAATAATTGACTAAGAGATACTATGACAAGAAAAAGAAAGATTTCTTTGAACTCAAGCTTGGGAGTATGACCATTGATGAATATGAAAGAAGGTTTTTAGAACTGTTGAAGTATGTCTCTTTCATCAAGGATGAGACAGTTAAGATTGAAAGGTATTTGAGTGGATTTCCATCATTCATCAGTGACAAAATACAGTATGATGATCCCAAGACATTGGAGGAGACCATAAGGTGAGATAAATGCCTATACGATCATAAAAAAGAAAGGAAAATTTTCCAAAAATCTTGGGAAGACAAAAAGAAGTTCAAGATGGATCAAAGGAAGAAGGAAACTAAGACACCATTCTTCAGAAATAATCCTCAGGGACAACCAACTTCTAGAGAACCCATAACTTCTGAGGTAGGGAGTCAAAGGCCAAGGAAGCCACCTATTCAATGTTGGGTTTGTAAAGGAGATCATATGTACATAGATTGTCCTCACAGAGGTGAAAAAGTGAGAACTATTCACAATGTATAGCAAGCTAAAATAGTGGAGGACATGGGAAGAAATGTACCAAAGATCTATGCAGCCATAGACAACAAGAAAGCAGAGTATCAATTACATATGATTGAGGTGGAAGGTATGATAAACAACCAAACGATTGCTATTTTAATTGATTCAGGATCTAGTCATAGTTATATAGATCCTAAGATGATGGAAATTTTTCATTTTCTAGGAATAAAGCATGGAAAATCTTGGTTGGTGTTGCATGAACATCATTTGAGGATGGTGTTGCAAGTATTAGGGAATCTTCGGTTGTATGCCAAATTGAGCAAGTGCTCCTTTTATATGAAGCAAATTCATTATTTGGGGCATATCATTTCAAAGGATGGGATAGAAGTGGATCTCGAGAAGATAAAATCCATTAGAGAATGGTCAGTTCCAAAGAATGTGACAGAGGTTAGATCATTCATGGGCCTTGCAGGATACTATAGGATATTTATTGAAGGATTCTCAAAGATT
>JZKD02S1703572.1:113524-129600 GCA_000966675.3 Picea glauca
ACCCCTTAAAACAACAGTAGGTCCCCTAGCAGTTCTTGTGTTGTATGTGAGTGGTGAGTTAGGAACAAAGTTCGTCATTTCATATAAATTGAGGCCAACCATTGTCTTGTGAAACACACTTTTCAAAAGCACAGAAGTACAAAAAGAAAGGAACAAAAAAAAAAGTATCTGCAATAGACTTGTCTAAAACAAACATTGTGAAAATATAAACACAAAAAATCTTCTTTTTTTTTAATGGAAATATTGTCTTAGGGCTTGGCCATTCACCTAGAGGGTGTCAGGTTCCCCCCTCGGATTCCATGGTCGATACATGTCTACCCCAATCTTCTCATCCACCTAGAAAGGTATGAGCCATAGATTCTGAAAGAATTTTTTCCTTTAGGCTCATTTGCTCTGTACCATTTTAGGACTATGTCTCCCACTTCAAAATTCTTCTCTTTAGCCTTATGCTTATCAAACCACCTTTTACCTATATGCTTATGAGCTATGAACTTTGATTTTTCTTTCTCCTTTTCTTTTTTCAGCATGAGGAGGGTATCAATTCTTTGTTGTATGACTAATGAGGGTTTTCCTCTTGAATCTTGAGCAAGTTGAAGAGATGGAAGATATAGCTTATTTGGGAGAATGGCTTCATGTACATATACCATAAAGTATGGGGAATTCCCTATAGCTTCATTGGGTGTAACTCTATCGACCCATAAATCATTATGAAGTAAAATATGCCAATTCCTCTAGTTGTCTACAGTTTTTTTCTTCAATATCCTCACCAGGTTCTTAGTAGTTGATCCTGCCACTCCATTCCCCTGTGTATAGTAGTTTGTAGAGTATATGATTATGATTCCTTTGTATAGAGACAACTATATTAATAAGGTGGAAGAAAAGTAAGTTGCATTATCAAAAATAAGGACAAAAGACACATTGAACTTGTTGATTAGTTGTTGTTCTATGAATTGGATCACCACCTTTTCATTCACATGAGTTAGAGGGATGGCCTCTGCCCATTTCATGAAATAAACTGTGGTGGTTACTATGTATCTATGTTGTTTTGAAGAAATCAGTGTAATTTCTCCTATGATATCTAACCCTCGTTGCTTGAATGTCCTGGAAACAACCACTTGTTGGAGTGGGACAACTTCTCTCTTCTCCCTCCCCATGCTTATTTGACAGGTTTTACAGTTTCCAGCTTATGTGTGAGCATCCCTAAACAAAGTAGGCCAATAATAGCTAGCTCTCAGTATTTTATGAGTAGTGGTGTTTCCTGCGAAATGTCCACCAGCAAGACCATCATGGAGATCCCTCAGAAATTTGTCTGCATCTTCACATTCAAGACATCTTAAAAGTATCCCATCATAATTAACACGAAAGAGCACCAAATTTATGAGGCGATATTGTGTGGATGTTAACCTGAGGGCTCTCCTTTCCCTAGGGTTTAGGTTTTCTGGGCAATTCCCATGATGCAGGAGATAAGTGAGTTTATCGTACCAAGACTCATTCCCTACGGAGATGTATGAAGCTTCACCACACCATAATTCCAATTCATTCTCCCATCTTCAGTATTAATTTACTTGGTCCTGGGCTTTAACTGCCAGTTTTCATAACCCTTGTCCTTAAACCAGTTTAGCAGGCTTTATATCTAGATCAAATTCTTGGACTACTGCCATCTAGTTTCCTCTTATTTCCCCCATATCATGTTGAGTAAATAGGGATCAGATTGCAGGGTGAGGAATGATGACTTTGGTATGGTTCTTAAGGATGTAAGAACTGAAGTGTTTTATTGCCTTGTATACCACATAAGCATTCTTGTCTATAGTAGGGTAATTTAGTTTGGCCCCTTGGAGATTAGTGCTAATGAATGATACCCGGGTCTCGTTGTTGTCATCATCCTTCTGAGTCAATACTGCAGCTAACGATTGGTTGGAGGATAAAGTATAGAGGAAGAAATCTTTGCTGAAATCAAGACTTCACAACACTGTGGCTTGAGATATCGTAGTATTAATATTACCGAAAGCCCTTTTTCATTCATTTTCCCATTTAAATTCAACATATTTATGGATAATGTTTCATAAGGGTTTGATCATTTCAGCAAAATCGAGGGTGAATTTCCTCACAAAATTGATCTTTCCAAAGAATCATTGCATAACATTTTTGTTGTGGGGTAGTGGAAGTTGATCTATAGCTCTAATCCATTTTGGGTCTATGCAAATGCTTGCTTGATATATAATATGGCATAACAAATTACCTTCCTCGACACCAAAAATAGTTTTCTTAGGGTTTAAGGATATACCGTATTTCTTACACCTTTCGAAAATCTGAGTTAAATGTTGGATGTGATCTTCTTTGTTCTTTGAATACATAGTCACGTCATCCAAATAAAATACTACACATTTGTTGATTAGTCCTCGAAAATCTGCGTCCATGGCCTTCTGGAAGGTTCCCCCTACATTGACTAACCCAAAGGTCATACGTTTATAAGTGAAGGTTCCCCAGTTGGTTCAGAAGGAATTTTTCAAGCGGTCTTCTTCTGAAACTAGAACTTGGTTGTATCCTGAGAAACGGGTCAGCAGGGAGAAAACATCAGAGCCTGACACGGTCTGAAAAATTTTCTCCATGGGTGGGACTGGGTAGTTTTCCTTTTCTGAAGCTCTGTTGAGGTTTCTAAAATATATGCATAGGTAGATCTTCCTGGACTTTTTCCTTACAGGAACCAAATTTGCTACCCATGCAAAGTGTCTAACTTGGAAGATAATTTTGGAATCTAGTAGTTTCTTTAACTCCTGACACGTGAGAGGTTACAGGGATGGGTGGTACTTCCATAGCTTCCGTTGGAATGGTTTCACTTCATATTTAAATGGGATAGTGTGTTGAATGATACGAGTATCATAAGTTTTCAGATCTCAGTAAGACTAAACAAAAACATTTTGGTATTGTCTAAATTTTTTGAGATAAGCCTTCCTTTCTTGTTTAGATATTGTCTTGCCGAGATTTATATTCTTGGGGTTTTTCGGGGTTCCTATATTTATAGTTTCATGCATGGGACATGAACTCCCCGTATTTGTGTTGGTTGACCCTTTGAACCTTTCTCTTAAGTCAAAAAGGTTTTCTAAATTAGCTACCCCTTTCAGTATCATGTGAGATCTTGGTTTTTTAGTTAGTTAATCTGTATGAGGATCAGTTTCTACTAATTTCTCCTAGAATACTTCATCGTAAATATCCAAGTCTTTAAAATTATCTTGATTGGTAAAAAAAATTGTGATATGTTCATCTCCTTAAATACCTTCCAATTAGAAATATTGTTGGGAACTGATGGTTTGTAGAGAAAATCCATAGTGAATTGGGAGGCTTCATAGTATTCTAAAGGTGATATCCTTGAGGCAACAGTGGCCAGAGAATCAACAAGAATGTTTTTTGTTCTGGGGATCACTATAATGTTGAAGGCTTCAAAATTCTCTATTAGCCTGTGCATTTCCTATTGGTAATTCTTTAGGTGTGGAGAATTTCAATGTATAGTATTCCTTACTTGTCTAATGATGATTTTAGAGTATCTGAAAACCTTCAATTATTTAACGTTTAAGTCTATGTCTTTCTTTAGCCCTTGTACTAGAGCTTCATACTCGACGATGTTGTTTGTGCACTCGAATTCTACTCTACAAGACATGCAATATCGTTTACCTTTTGGATCAATTAGGATGCACCTTGCCCCTGACCCTTATTGCAATTTGGATCCATCAAAGTATAAGGTCCAAACTTGTGGGAAAAACTGATTAGCTTCCTCTTTCTTTTCACTTTCCTCCTCTCTCATTTTTTCCATGATTTCTAATGTAGGTCGTTGACAGAAGAGGTTTTCCTTTTCCATCGTCGACATATTTTCTTGAAAAATCATTTTGGAGCTTTGAGTAAGAGGTACATCAGATGAGAGGGGGGAGAAATTCCCTAAATCAGAGTCATAGGAATAATTTCCTAGCACGGGGAAATCCGTCGATGAGGGTTCATTAAGGGTTTCTAAGTTGGTGACAATATGTTTTATATATCTTTCCCTATCGATCTTGATCATATTCAAGTGTCCTTTTAATGGAAACCAAAGGTGAGCCTAGTCTTTACTGAGGTATATGTTTAACTTCTCAGACCAATCTCGACTCAATAACAATCCATAAGATTCTGGGATATCTACTACAATTATGTCAATTACTTTCACATTTAGGTTGTGTCTCTATTATGATCATTACATATTTGAGATCTCCCATAACCTTCACCTGGGTTCTATCTAGTTGTATTACATATTTATCTCTTTCGAGAGGGACTGTGTTTAGTTGTTTGAAAATAGAAAAGGGAATAACATTGGAGGATGCTTCTGATTCAACCAAACAGTTATGGAGGTTTCTTTTGAAGACTTCAAATTTCAAAAGGAACGGTGGGACAAAAGTTTTTCCCTTCTTGTCTTCAGAGCAAGAGTTCACAGTTCGTTTATTCCTTAGATCTGTGGGAGTTATATTTCTTCCTTGGACAATTCTTATTGTAGGATTTTCTACTCATTTCAATGGTTGTAACAGAAAGTCCTTTTGCTGAGGGATTCTACATATGTCCATGACCGATATATTTTCTTTCAAATTTTTGAAGTCTTCTACTATGTTGTAGTCTAGCTTGGGAGATTCTCATGTATGGATGTTTATAGGATTTATTCAGGGAACAAAAGTTTCTTTCGAGTGATTGGGAGATGGTCTTTCTCCCGAAGTTTGGGCAGTAGTAAGATCATTTGAGATAGGTTGACCCCTACTTCGTGTTTTCATAGCCAAGACCTCTGCAGGTGGTTCTTGAACCTCAAATAGGCCATCGAAAGGCATTTGTAGGTTAGGGTCCCATATCAGCATGGTTGTTTCTTCTGGTGGATCAACTTCTTCCTGATTAGCAGTATTCATAACTGAGTCGCTTGATTGTTCGGTCAAGGAAACTGTATCTAGAAACTGGTTGTCCATCAAATTCATGGCATGCACCCATTGTGGGCAGTCTCTTTTAGAGTGTTTCTCTTGGTGATACGTATATAAAGAGTCGGAAGATACATTTCTTAGATCGATGTTTAAGTTGGTTGGGGGAGGTTCAATTTCTTTGAACAGTGGATTTATTTTAAAATAGGGTTTGTAGGGCCTCTGGCCTTGGTTTCCTTCCCTTGCACTTCTTTTCATGTCTATGATTTCATTTGACAATTTCTTGACCACGCGTTGTAGGTATTCTATGTCTCTACTTCCCTTTTTGAGACCTTGTTCTATTTGTTTCCCTAGGGGTCTAGTCAACAGTAGTCCTCTCCTGGCAAGAGGTTGAACTTCTTTTTTAACTAATGAGACCTGGCCTTATTTACATCCCTTCATTTGAAATTCTATCGTTTTCGCTTCTTCAAAATTTTCAGCTAAGGTTCCTTTGGCATCCCTCTTCACAAACATGGAAATAGAAGTTGGGAGAGTGTTAACATATACTTCGACTTGCAGCTCCTGATTGGGTTTAGCTTCAGGTTGGAATTTTCTTAAGATAGTGGTGAATATTTGATTGAAGTCCTTAACCTTCTCCTTTCAACTCATGGTGGTGGCAAATAATTCGGCCATCAAAGATCATCTAGTGGTTTCTTCTGCGAATTTATCTAGAAAATACTTTTGAAACTTCGTCCAACTAGTTATGGATCCTATAGTAAGTTAAAATACCACATGGAGGCCGAATTCTCAAAAGTGTAAGGGAATAATCTGCATAATACGTCTTCATGTTGGACATTCATCAATCTAATAGCTAGTATGAATGTTTTGATATGGTATTCAGGAAATCCTGAATTTTCAGGATCAAATTTAGGGAGTAAATTCTCTAGATGTCAGAGAAGGTTATGTACTCATCTAGGGATGGCCAACCAAGGTTGATTATTTTGAGGTTTTTTTCCCCTCTCTTCATTATTATTTATCTTACATGTCTTTCGATCTAGAAACTGAGCGTTCTGAGTTAAACCCTTCATCTTCGGAAAAATCATTGGGCTGAGAGAAGTTTTCAGTTGGTGCTTCAGGGATTAGAATAAGAGGATGTTCAATTTTGGTGAGGGAGAAATATATCAAGTCTTCTATTGTGTGGAAAAAAACCTGGTCAGGGGACTCGACCAATGGTCTTCTTATTTGTTTTCGTCTAAGAAGTAATAGAGCTAAGGGAAATGCACTGATCTATCGGGCGTAAGCTCTTGTGATTCTTCTGAATTGGTTCAATTCTTCATGAGGAAGATCCTAAGGTATATCAGGGAATAGATGTTCTTCCTCTTGATGGGGTGATTTACTCATTTTAGGAGTATTCAATGTGTGTGGGATGTCTTGGGGATGACTAGCCATGCATGTGGGTTGTTTTTGAATCTACAGGCTGTGTGAAATATTTTGTAAACAATATTGTTAGCCATTCATTCTCAGGCCCTCCTTATAGTGCCTATTATGTTAAGGGGTCCTAAATCCCTTTAACTCAAAAATAGGAACCAAACCTGCCACTGAGGCCCAATTAGACTTTGTAGTGTTTAACGATGGAATGGTTATCTAGAACTTGTGATTCGGCCAATTAATCATTGGGCTTTATATTTTCTTGTGAAGTTTCTTCCTTCAGTTCAACCGTTCTCTTTTTGTATTTTCTCTTATAGGTGGGATCGATAGAATATAAAATCCGGTATAAACCAACTAGGTAACAAAGTGGGAAACCTTAACTACTGGAGAAGGATGAGCTTGGGATAACCCTTTCACTCTAGCATGCAGACAATGATTTTCGACCACAAGCCTAGTACTAATACATTAACTTGTTGGTGTTCCAATTATTGACTGAAGTACAATTATCAGAAGAAAAACATGAATGCAATAAACGATGGCAAGAAAAATAGTTTCCTTAACTCTAATCATCAATCACATATTAACACAATGATTTACCTTTCATCATTAAAGACAAGAACTATAAAAAATATTGAATCAGATAACCTATCAACATATTCATAATTTCTTACTAGTTACAACATCCATTCATGAGATAAAAAATCATAAATAATTCATCTTCATATCCAATCACACACGCTTTTGATGAAAAACACAAACTTTTCTCTGGTCCTAAACAAGACTTCTCAATTAAGGCAGCTCTAAAATAGTTCTTTACAAATACACAAAATGAGGGTCTTTTCAATAACCATCAACCTTTTTCTACCAAGTCGATCCTCTTATTTATAACATATTATTAACTAAAAATAACTACTAAAAGTGAAACTAAGTAAAACAAAAAGCTTACCACATGGTGCTTTCATCTCTTAGTCTTTCTAAGAGTTATCACATGATGTCACTTGAGTGGATGACTCTTCTTGTACTCTGACCATTTGACAAAGAGATCCTCGCATGTGTTAGCATATGGGAATCTATGTTGTTCCATTGGGGCCGAAAGGATCTCTCTTATCTCTACTACCCGTGCCCAATACTTGACTATTCTGGCACTTAACTGTTGCAACATGGTTCGAGCTTTGATCAGGTGTTCTACGAACTATTGCACCTGACTTGGTTCCATTTTTGCCACCCTTTCTATCTCAACAACCCACTATGAATATTGTTTGGGATGTAATTTGGCTATGTTGCGTAAGTTGACAAAGTCATCGGGTGTGCCGAATTTAGGGAGGTCGATGTCTCTCATTACTCGATTAATCTTGGTCCATCTCTGCTTGCACTCGATCCATTTCTCTTGGATTCACTAATGAGTTTCTTGAGCCATTTTTACCCAATAATCGGCTACCTTCTTTATGTGGTCAATGGTGCTTTCCCTTAGTACTCGGATGTCGGGCTCTTCGACATCTTGGCCTTGTTGAACTTTGTTGATATAGTCTATCCTTTCCATGGACTAGTGTGATTTTTCATACCACCTCTCCATATTCATACACATCGCCAGTGCAATCAGGGTGTCTTCTTGAATCTTGGTTATCCTTGCAGTGAATAGGTGTCGCTCATCCTTGAATTTACTATAGGCCTTTGGAATTCGCTCCTCAGGAACACCACAATCTATGTGGCATCCTGGTAATATTTCTCCAAATGGCGTAGATGTTCCAATTCCTTCAATGCAGTGACCAACTCCTCTTCATCCCTTTTCACTCTGTTCAGGGTGGCATCTATGATTTCCATCCCTGCGTCGATAAGCTCGAATGTCTTGGCATGCTCCGTGTTCATCAAATTTTCCTCTATTGTGATGAGGATGGAGAGATCTAGAGTAATCATCCTCTTCTTGGTGGTTCTGTTCACAATAAATTTCCTTTTCTGGTCATAGGATATGGAATGTATATCAACAACTTCATCCACAGGTTCGAGGATTTGCTCATATCACTAGGTAAGCATGTTTCCCAAGATTTCGACGATGTATATCTATTCAAGAGTAGGATCCTGAACCCATTCCATGTGTTCTGAAGGCCTGACCTCTCATTGTTTCCTGTTGGGAGGTTGAGTACCAATTGAAATTAAAGCATCGAGAATAGGATCGATACTTACATGATAATCGACTGTTGAGATACCGATTTCTTGCTGTGGAACTACTTCTTTTTGTTCACATGACCTTGGCTCATCAGTCGGACTATCCATTTGGGTCTTTGGTACATCATGTATCTCAGTGTCTAAGACAATTTCAATGTCCTGGTCATTCTATGGTAAGCCCTGAATTTGAGCATCGGGAACTAGGGCAGATGCCTTCTCGAGCTCCTTCTCCTCTGTGATATGCACAGGAGTTACTAGGGATACATCTGAACTTTCCTCATCATCATATATTTTTATCAAGTCATGGAGGGTGTTTAGTGCACCTTCTCTACCTAATTTTCTTTCTATCTCTAGCTGAGATGAAATGTCCCCTTGTGATCCAGCTTGTAGTATTGTAACTTCAGGGTTATCTAACAAGATGATTTCATCAATTTGTATTAGCTCTGGGCCACTTGGACCTGCCCAGATTTCATCTGGGTTTTTGGTAGGGGTCCTTGTCATAACTACGAGGCCCAATTCATCCTACAACTAATCAATTACTCACTGAGCCTATTCTATCATGAGAAATCCCCTTGCCTGTGCATCCTAGGTCATACGAAATCCCCTATCCTGCATTGGAGCCACCAGGGGAACCTTTGTTGCCTCTGCCACTCTGATTTATTCTCTGGATCTGAGAGCCTCTTGAGCTGACTGCTCTATCATCATCTCCTATTCATCCAGGCTCATGGACCTGAACCTGGTCATTTTGGGGTCAGCCATCTTGGCTACCACCTCATCCCAGTCCTTGGCATTTTCTATGAAGACTTCATCTTTGAATTTGTTGTGGGTGTACGAACAACAGAGCGAAACTTGTGAAACATGTTACAAGACCAGGCCCTTTGGATCATGATTTTCACATCAACTTGTCTAGAATCTAAAATTGAGTTGGCTCAACCCTTCTTGTTTATCTTGATCTGTATCTTTTACCAAGTAGAACCCTACATGGAAACCATGGGGTATGAACGCTCGCTTCTTGTCCTTGACCAGGGTGGCATTGTAGCCTTGCAAAATGGTTTGATAGAATATTTCTCCCACTACAAGTCAGCCTGGGACACATGATGGTAGGAGATGTGGTGCTCTAGTGGACCCAAACATCCTAATGTAGGTGTCACACTCATCCAAGTACTAGTGGCCTACCTTGGATATCATCTTCTTGGACGCAGTGGATAGTCTCGGGCATTCCTTCTTAAAAAGAATAAAATAAATTCCTGCAATGAATTCATCACAGATGAGGGAGTAAGAATTCTTATACCTGTTCTCCCATAGAACGTTGAAATAGACGTGGACAAGGAGCTCCACGACATGGCATCTCAGGTTCATGCTGGCGAAGATGTTTTTGGCGCACATGACGTCGAGCAAATACGAAGTCATGTAGAAAGTTGGCATCTCTCCTTCTTTTGACGTCTGAGCCTATTGTATGTAGATTCTAATTTGTTTAGAAATTATCGCTCCTGAGTTGAAACCACTCCCGAAGATTGCCATTGTGTAAGAAAAGGGCATCCATGCATCTAAAAATCTGGAGCAATCCTTCTCACCATATAATCGGCATACGAGAGCCATCAAATAGATGTATGACTCCCTTAAATTGGTCTTTCTATACTAGACAGTGCTCCATTTGGTGTACTTCTTATCCTCCCTCCACCATGAGGCCATCACCCGTCTAGTGTTGTGGCACTCGTAGAATTTCACGACAAAATCTGTGTTTAGTTGCTCCTTAGGATATCTAAGCTTGTAGTATTTTTGAACTTCCATCGGTAAGAATGCTCTGACACACCCACCATTTTCATCGTTGATTAAAAATTTCTATGTGTCTGTCTGGTCGATGAGCCACTTCAAGACTTCAACACAGGGAAAAACAGGGGTTATACTCGCCACCATATGCAGGCACGACCATTGGATGTTCAGGAAAACCTCGTCGTCGAGTGCTCTTACATACGGATCACTGTGTGGGACATATTTCGGGTATTCCTCCCAGCTAATCTTGTTAAAGAGTTCTCCCCACTATGGAAGCGTCATCTTGGACCCTATTCTTGCCTCTATATCTCCAAAGGCTGGAGGCTGGATGAAAACCTTCTTCGTTGTTGTCTTAATGATAGGTTTCAACCTCAGAGTGTATTCTAATTTTTTTGTGGCCCCTAGAGAGGATCCCTCACCTACCTTTGGTTCTGTCATATTCGGTGCCCTCGATGATCATCTAGTGGTTGGATTTCTTGGCTACATTTTTCTTGTGAATCTCGCTAAAACCCGGTTATTCTGATACTCACGAGATCTCTGTAGCCTTCAAATTACTCATCTTTCTTCTTTGGGTTCTCTACATTTCCTCACGCATAGAATGATTTATCATACAATGGCTCAAGAGAATTTAGATAGGAAAGAAATTACCATGTCGCATTATCCATTCAATTCGGGTGATAAGTGAAATTTAAACAAATCTGTCACTGAATTGCCATAACTTAAATTCAACATGGGTTGACGGCGGAGGCACGGGTGGTGATGTGGTCTATCGGTGATTTTAAATGGTTGTTTTGATTGGAGCATGAGGTATAAACTAATGTGGGATTTGGTATTAATTATCCCCTTAAATGCTCAAAATCCAATCGTATCTAATGGTAAAATGTCACATCGTGACGCTCTCGCAGTGAGTGGGTCAAGGATCGGGGATGTTCTATGAACATTTTCATTGATATCCTTCTACAAAAGCTCTGATGTTGATCAATCTCACCGTACAATGTTGTCTTGGAAAATATGACTCAGAGGTGTGACTCAGAACTAGGGAACCAAGAATGACTCGGGGTAAAACTAGACTGTACGATTCTTCAATCTGGTAAAGACACATGGTGTTGAATATTGGTGACCTATTTCTCTTGTATTAATCAGAGTTGGGACTTTCCTTAAGTTATTTGTTCTAAAAAAAACCTTAGCTTTCTGATTCCAAAAATGTGTCCAGGGTCAACGATCGACGATAAACCTATCAAGTTATTTTCTTCGGATTAGCTCCCTCGAAAACATCCTGCTGCTAAAAATGCATTGAGGGATCAACAATCGAGAATATCTTTAGCACGGTCAGAATGTTTTTTGCGATCCTTTTAGGCTTTTCCCGATTCCAATAAGCACATCGAGCATCAGATATCAACGATATATTTTCTTTCTTTATTAACGTTTATTCCCCTCATCTTCTATTGATTCCAAAAGGGAATCAAATATCGATGATATCCTTATGCAAGACTTTCCATGAAACACAATTCCTTTTTCTGATAACGATGAATATCGATGCTTGGCGACTAAGGTTTCCTGAGTGGTTCTTTTCCTTCTTTGAATTCCTTCTGATGTCGAATCTGAGCGCGTCGAGTGAAGTGTTTTAGGCTATCGACTCTTCATTTAGGTGTTAAGTCATTTTAAGTCATAGGTGATGAGAGTCCAGAGAATAAGTTAAAAAAACATTTCTCAAAATGAAGTCGAATCAGACAGTGCAAAAGATCAAGTGGTACCCAAAAAGAAAAAAATTGACAGAGGATTTTTAGCATGTGTTGAGTGATAAAAATGGCTCTTTGGGACTTTAGAACTTTAGACTTTAGAGGATTTCACACTAGAACATCTTAAATCATCTGAACGCTCAATTGGCGGACTTCCGAGCTATCACTCTCCAGCTCTTTGGGACTTCAGGCTTCGAGAGACTTCACAACACACCATTACAAATATCCTAAACATCGAACTTATAAAATTTTATTCTCTAGAGTTTCAGGACTTCGACGCTTCGGGGCTTTTGGCTTCAAACATTTTTTCCACTGATCAACACCTCACCCATGAATTGTTGAACGTCAAAATTTTGAAAAATTGATAATCTTTAGACACGTGTCCCTAAACATGAACGGTCCAGATTGGCTCCATACTACAAGACTTCAGGGAACTCTTTCTTCCACGTAACCACAAACAAATTTCCCCGGAGTGTCGAACTGCCGAACCACTCAAGAATCCAATGGTCCGCCTTCTCCCAAATGATCTATGTTGTAGATTCACTCTGTGACTTTAGAGCATCTAGTATTTTTCCTCCCTTCTATTAAATACATAAAAATTTCTGAAGAAATGAAGTTCGAAGGACTTGAGGGGTTAACCATCGTGCTCCTTTCCCATATCTGATGGTTGTGAAGGATTTGGTCCCCTCTTGAACAAATATCGACCCTTCTTCTTCTCACAAAGAGAGATTTCTATTCTCTGAGTTTGGAACTTACAAAAGTATCATGCACACTCGGTGTGCTTCAAATTTTATCCATACCAAGTTGGATTTCATTTGAACATATATTAAATTATGAAAATTTCACCACTTTGGCCAATTTCCTCCAATTTTACAATAATTTAACAACCAAAATTGGAGCTTTTGCCCAATTCCATTCAAGTGACTCAAAACAACTTGCTCGACCCATCCAGGCTTAGTGTTTAAAACTAAAGCTCTGATACCAAATTGTAAGACACCCCAACCACTTAGGCTGGGGCATGCCACATTAAAACTTCTCGTGCTTATGAGATCCAAATTGTAACATACCCAACCATAGACCTGTTGGGCTATGGCACACCAAAACTATTGTGGAACTTCATATATATAAAAGTTAAATAAGACAAATACATTCAGCTAATACACAGATTCGTGCTGAAATAACAGTAAGCCTATACATACAACATACACACGAAATACTCATAAATATAAAGACATGTACAAATACACATCATGTAATTGATCACATAATTTATACTTATCTTTTTATAGAAGACCATCACCTATGTGCATAACTTCCACGATCCTACCAACCTTATATGTAACATCCCCGACCACTGAGTCCAGTCCATGCTACTCCAGAAAACACTTTCATTCTCTGCTCAACATACTGTAACATACCCAACATCGAGAAGAGCTATGCTAAATTTTTTCAAACTGCATGCAATTAAAACATATACACATAGAACTCTTGTGGAACTTTATATATAAAACGTAAACATAAAAATACATTTTGTAAATGCACGAATTCATACTGAAATAACAGTAAACATATACATGTAGCATATATGGACAATACCCATAAATATAAAGCCAGTTATAAACCACACAAGGAATAAACCCATAAAAATAAACACGTAAATAATAATGTTGTAATGTCCCCGACCCTCCATGCCAAGCCATGCTACACCAAAGAGCACTTTCATTCTCTTTGTGGAACATACTGTAACATACCCAACATCCAACTGAGCTATTCCACATAAATTTTTTGAACTGCATGCAATTAAAACATATACACACACAAAACTCTTGCAGAAGCTTTATATATAAAAACGTAAACATACAAATACGTATGTAAATGCACAAATTCATACTAAAATAAAAGTAAACATATGCATGCAACATATACAGGCAATACCCTTAAATATACAAATAGTTATAAACGCACACAAGATAAACCCATAAAATACACACATAAATAAAAATGCAGCATGTATATGTATCACGCAATTGACACTTATGTTGGTAAGAATATCACCAACTGTGTGAAGACCTTCCACGATCCTCCCAACCTTAGACCACATTGCTCATCACTCTTAATAGTGGGTCACCCCCGAGCTGGGACTAAACTCCACTCGGGTAAAGGGATTCCTAACCAGGCTAATGGTTCATAGACAACAATAAATACTCTGTCCCAGGTGATCACTCAACTAACAGCCTACAGTCCCTCATTCCCCACATGCCTATCCCACCCCAAGAAGTGTTCCCCTTCTCTTCTCAACAGTCCTTCGGCTGCCCCACTCTAATTTCGGGCTTCAACAACATGCCGAACAGGAAGTCTCTGATCCCTATAGTTGTATTTTAGCACCTTCAGGAAGTCAATTCCCAACAACTCTCTCAACTAGAGAGAAATTTCTCACAGGCCTGACAACCCACTTCTTCAATATCCAACAAGCCTGACAACCCGCTTCTTCAGTCCATATCCTCAAATAACCAACTACACAAACATGTATGGATATCGATACAAGTTCAGGTATAGTGACAAGAAATATGGCGGATAACTGACTCAGTGAGTGAATGATCATCCAACAATGGATGAATGATGGTTGAATGATGGAAAATATGGGAAAATGAACTAAGTCCCAACAATATGTATGCATGTCCCTAACTTGAGACTTTTCATGTTGGGACCTACTTTGGCCCACTTGTCCCCAACTTTGGAACTTAGGATAAAATAATTATCCATAGTTTGTGGTTAAAGAAATATTAATATAATATTCATTTTTGGCTTAATCTCCCTAGTTTATCCCTTTTCCTTAACTTTTAGGCCCCTCCCTTTCCCTAACCAGTGGAGTTTAGTCCCTCGTCTCTTTTATCGTGGTCGATCTGCACACAACAATGTATTTTATATTAATGATGAGACATATATACAAAAGTAGGCACACTGGCCTTTAACATCTAGGCTTTCTATCCTAATCCAAACATAAGCACCCTAGCTTATAATAACTAGATCACCAACCTATAAAACATAGCATATAGACAAAGTGTCCCTGGCCTCAATATCACACGCACTCAAGTTGTTGGGCACAGTATCCAAGAATGTGCACACTTCATCATTTTACTACGCAATACAAGCATGCACTATGCCATGAAAGGTGCATACAAAAATTATATCAAACAACTCACCAACTTAAGTACATTTTCACTTACATTACAATTGGGTTTGACCTAGGGATATTACAATCCCCTTCCCTTATTTATGCACTATCCTCAGTGCATCATGTACCCATATACAACAAAATTTCAAAAATCCTAAAAAGGATGCAGGTAATCTGCCCACATTGCATCCTCATGCTCCCAAGTAGCATCCTCAGGACCGTACCAGGTTCATTGGACCTTTACATGCCCTATGGCTTGATTCAGGAGCTGTTTGATTTTTCGGTCTAGAATGCATACCAGATGCACTTGAAAAGCACCTTCTTACTCCATCAGAATCACATTCCAATCAATAACATGATTAGCATTAGGTATATATTTCTTGAGTAATGATACATGGAATACATTATGAACAAACATAGATGTAGGCAATGAAATCATATAAGCTATTGGACCAATCCTCTCTAGGATTTCAAATGGCCCACAATAGTGAGCTGCCAACTTTGAACAATTTCCCAACTTCAGGGAACTTCTGTTGGCTTTCACTTTCAAAAATACATGGTCTCCCACTTTAAATTCCCTATGATTTGTGCCCCTATCAACATATCTTTTCTGCCTGTCTTGGGTAGCCTTTAAATTTTGTTTTATTTTCAACATTTTCTCCTCCATTTCCCTGAGAAAATCTAGCCCAACCACTTCTATATATGTTGGGTTATCCTAGCTTACTGGTGTGTTGCACTTTTTTCCATAAAGTGCCTCAAATGGGCTCATCTTTAGATATGGTTGGTACCCATTGTTATAAACAAAATCTACCAAGTGTAGGTAGTCTTCCCATTTTGATGGTTTATCCATCACATACATCCTCAACATATATTCAATCACTTGATTCACCCTCTCTGCTT
>JZKD02S1703583.1:8236-32558 GCA_000966675.3 Picea glauca
AAGATTAGCTAAACAACTTGAAAGTAAAAGATCTAAAGCATTAACACTATATCCAAGTCATCTAGCCATTTAGTATGAAAAGTAAAGCATACGAAAGAGTGTGAAAGAAGCAAACCTGTGAATGAAAACTATCTAAGATATGATCAACTTATAAGCATGAGAAATCACCACAAGTTAATTTCCTTTAGGCCGAAGCAGTTTTGGGGATGACTCCCCCAATGTGCCGGCAAGTGAGGTTAACACTACTAAGACAAACTTGCACATAAAAGGAGGGCTTTGAGTCTTATGTCCTTCACATACATGAAGAGACTAGACATGCTGCTGGCCTACTCCTTAGGCAAGAACTATCTTAGCATTGCTAACAAACATTAGGTTTATTTTATGAACAGAAATGAAAGAACTTACAAGAAACACCACTACTATGGCCAAGGTGGTGGCAAGCCTCCCGATTTTGGCCAAAGAGGGTAGCTGATTTATACAAYAATAAATAAATGAAATGGAAACTAAACTAGAGTTATATGGACAAAAGAATTACTAATCTAAGTTAGATGTATTTTAGGATCCAAAAACTTAGAAATATTGCAGAAAACTTAAAGAAAAGCAAGAGAGAATAGGAGAGATGTTACCCAAACCAAAGAAGAATGAGTTTGGAATCCTTCTAGGTGTTATGAACAGCTTGTACCTTCAAAATATATCGCTGTCTTGCAAAAACAACAAGCAAAAGCTTGCTGGAAATGCTGCAAAAACACCAAAAAAGTTACAGAAATTTTCTGTATATACACAAAAAATTTCCAGCAAACAAATATGATATGAAAATTTGATTTTTTGACCTTTCTAAAGCTAATATATAGGATGAAAAGTAAGTTGGAATGACTGCAGAAAATTATATGGCAAAGGAAAGAGATTTGGAGTGTAAAAAAGCTTCAAGGGTAGACTCCTCTTCGAATACTATCCCAAGTGAAGCCTTTGAAGTGACCTGCAAAAGCTTAGTGAAACATATGCAACATGGAATAGACAGATATCTTGGATCAACCTAGAACGAAACTACTTGCAAATCCTAGGCTATCCAAAATGATCATAAACTAGCAAGTGATACTCTTTAACTAGTTTACCTAGGCAAAATACTTTGAACTCAAGATCTATTCACCATGAACACATCAACAAAAAGTAAACAACATCACCTCATGTGTATGGAGCAAGAAGAATACTAAAAAATGCACCAATGATCCTCCAAAGCTTTTTCTCATTACCAAAAATGTGAGAGTGTTGGAGTTGTACCTCCTCCAAAAACCCTCAAGAGCAATGAGTGGATGACAAAATGGCAAGAGCAAGAAGATGGAAGTGTGAGAAATTTCAGCATAATAGTGTTAGCACAAATATTGGTGAGGTAAAAGTGAGGGGAAGGCTTCTCTTTATACCTCTAGAGGTCAAGAGAAAGGGTTTAGATGAATTCCAAGTGTCAAAACAAGAGCTAGAGAACAAATCTCTAGAGAGGGGGCGCCCCACTTAGGGTTTGAATCACACATTGATGAGTGTGTGATGTGTAGTCACTTGATAGGTTATAAAACCATCAAGGGGGGGCACACTAAGGGTTTTAGGAGGACCCACTTGCTTAGAATAGCAAGTGGTTAGGTTTTGGTATGAGTTGGAGTCAATATCCAACCAAATGGGGCGCTAAAGAGAGAGGGCGTGAGCTTCTTGTGAGAGGTGGTTAGGTCTAGGGTTAAGTTTTTAGGTTGGGTTAGGGTTTTAGCATGTCTAGGGGGGCGCACCACATGTGTGGATGCCTCTTTCCAAGTTTTAAGGAGTAAAACAAGGAATTAGTTAGTTGAGGGTCGTTTTCCCCCTTAGGGCAATACTTAGAAGGTTGAAAAAGTGAGTAAAGAGGTTGAATTAAGTTGGGAAAAGGTTAGGATGGGTTTGGGTAGGTTAGGAGGGTCTAACTTGCTCATTTCCACCTTAACATCCACTCACTAACTCAAATTACAATGTTTTATGACATTTTACTAATGTCATCTTAGCAATTAAAATCGTTGTTTTGCCCTAGGTTGACTCTAAGTGGACTAAGACATAGTAAACTTAGTCCGACTGAGCTGAAACTTGGTCCATGGGTGTAGGGTGTGCTATTCCATTCATTTTGATCACAAATACCCCTATCAAAATCCCAAAGACGAAGTTTTTACAATGTTTAGCTCAAAATTAATTAATTAATTAAATTATTAAAAATTTAATTAATTAAAAAAAACCTATCTAGACTCGACGAAATTCCACGAAAATTCAGACACTGCCTGGCATGGTCATTTAGAATATTCCTAAGAGGTTACCAAATGAATGAGACCATCAGAGCGCCTTCCACCACTTTGGAGGAAGTCATGTGGAGGGAAAAACTCAAGGGAAGTCGGCCAGGAGTTTGTCTGGTCGACAACCCGAGGATAAAAAATCCTCGATGAAAGGAACTCCCCTAATGGATCACCCAAGGTACCTGACCTAACTATGATCCATGCAGACTTATTACATTATTAACCCACGCAGGGGTGCGGAATTTCCGTTTACAAAATTTGATGCTGGGGTATCAGATACCCAAGTAGAACCAATAATGTATTCAACATAGATGAATGCTTCATGGCACATGCGTTGACCCCTTGCTGAATAGGCGGTCAACAAGGCCCTTCCCCATGTCAATGATTGGTGGGAGACTTACTAGGAGAAACATGTCGAGGATGAGTCTGTAATTTTTGGGCCAGGACCCATTTGGGCGATTTTTGTTGATTCCCTCAAGGAACAATATTACCTTGTTGGAAACTATGACAACTAGTACACGAGATGAACCACATTGCGTCAAGAAAATGGGCCAAACAGTGTCAGAGCTCACAAATACCTTCCATACCTTGTGCACCAAGCTAGGTATCAAAGACTCTAAGCGCGATCTAGTTCTAAACTACCGTGAGGCTCTACATAGGTACATCCAAATCGAAATGGAGTTTCTGGACATCTTGTCATTGGGAGCTGTTTATCGATATGTTGTCAAAATTGAGCAGAAATTTAAGCAGTAGAACAAGTGGGAGTTTGGGTTTGCAAATCCGCAACAATCGAAGCACGGTAAGAGTGGCCCTAACTTCCAGGGCAAAGGACAGAGTAAGGATGACCAGTCCCAGGACAACCAGTCCAAGCCACCAACAAAGAAGGGTAATGGGAAGTCGAAGGACACTAGAAAGTGGTGCGAGTTTCACAAAATCCCTTGGCACAATACCGATAAATGTTGCTCCAAACAGTCATTGTTGGTTGAGATGAAAGCCTCAAGGTTGGATGCCGACCCAGACTCTGATTCAGAACCGGAAAAAGAAAAAAAATCATTGATGTATAACCTAGTGTCACTTCGCTACCACAAAAGTCCAGCTAGAGGAACTAGAGGAGCCTGAAGAAGGGGAGCGCCTCTTCCACTCACAGATGTGGGTTAAGGGAACCCCACTCCATTTCATTGTTGATAGTAGTAGCCAAAAGAACCTAATCTCACCAGAGATCGTCAAGAGGTCGAACATCATAACGATGCCACATCTTTGGCCATACACCATTGGTTGGCTCACTAGGGACGAGATATCCACGTTAGGCAACAATGTCGTTTGTACTACGACATCAAACCCTTCAAAGACGAGGTATTGTGTGATGTCTCTCCCCTTGAAGTATGTGATGTTTTGTTAGGGAAACCATATATGTGGAAGTGTCATGCTGTGTATGAATCTAGGCCACGTAGTGTCATTATTATTACTTTGGGAGATCAACTCTATAGGGTACCGGAGGTAGTCCTAACTACTGTGGTCTCTTTGATCTTCGTGAAATAGTGTAGAAAGGTGGCTTCTCAAACTGAGAGATTTGTCCTCTTTATGGTTTGTTTGAAAGGTGAACGAAATGTCACTACAACCGCCAAAACCTCTACACAGGGTCTCTCTACACAACAACAAGAAGTGGACAAGATAGTAGAAGAGCACAAAGACATATTTGCCTCGCCTATTAAGATGCATGTGCACTATCAAGTAAAGTGCTCAATTGATTTAGCACCCGGTGCCCCTTTACCTAACGGTCCTATGTACAAGCATTATGTTATGGAGAATGAATAAATCAAACGTGAGATCCAAGAGCTAATTCTGAAATGCCATATCAGACCAAGCTCATCACCTTGCGGGATACCAATTGTTCTGGTATAGAAGAAGGATGAGACATGACAATCCTTATTTTTCCAGACCTGCAACAACCATTTGAGATTGAGACAGATGCTTCAGATTATGCTATCATTGTAGTCCTCACTCAGCATGGGAATCCGATAGCCTATCACTGTGAAACATTATCCGATGTTGTTCATAGATACCTCACCTACGACAAAGAAATGTACTCCATTGCGTAAGCATGTCGACAATGGAAGCATCACATTCTAGGGAAGGAAACGATAATCCATACTAATTACAGGCCTCTACAATTCATGTAGACACAAGGAAAGTTATAGAATGATCGCTATCAAAAGTGGTCCTTGTACCTGCAACAATTCCACTTGACCATCAATTACAAGGGAAGCACCAACCATGTCGCAGATTGCCTCAGTCGACCACCGATTGTGGCGCTAACCATAGTTCTTAACTCTTGTGGGCATGAGACGTCCTGTTGGCTGCAATTATACAATAATGACTCTGACTTTCCTCCTGCTTATTAGACATTGAGTGTAGGAAAAACAATTCCAGACTTTTATCTCCAGGATGGATTGCTATGCCATCTGAATCATCTCTGTGTTCCTTCAAGTGAGCATGCAAAAATGATCTGGGAAGCTCATTACAACTAGGTAACATGACATTTTGGTGTAGACAAAATAATGGCAATATTACAAAAACATTTTTATTGGTCGAAGCTTCAACAACATGTCCACAAGTACATCAGATCATGCACTACCTGTGCCATTGCCAAGCCCGCCATCAAGAAACAGGGGCTATACACCCCTCTGCCTATTCTGAATAGGCCTTGGGAGTCCATCTCTATGGATTACATGTCTGGTCTGCCTTCAACCAAACATGGGAATGACTATCTTTGTGGTCGTTCATTGATTCTCTAAGATGACAATTTTGGCACCCTGCAAGAAGAGTACACAGTCGAGGTCACCGCCAAGCTCTTCTTTGAACATGTTTGGGTTCATTTTGGGCTCCCATGAACCATTATCTTAGATTGAGACAGTAGGTTCTTGAACACTTTTTGGTCTAACCTATGGTCGATGATGGACACCAAGCTGACCAAATCAACGACTTCCACCTACATATTGATGGACAAACAAAGGTAGTCAACGGGATGATTGTCCATATTCTCAGGATGTATAATTCCAAACATCCATGCACATGGGATGAGAGCCTTCCTTATGTTCAACATAGCTACACCATAACCCTCCACAACTCTATTGGCCACAACTCGTTTTATGTGTGTTTGGGGTTCCAACCATTAGCCCCCATTAATGTAGCTCTATCCATTGAAATTGCACAGGAAGAGTCCTTACATGCTCAGACCAAGGCTGATCAAGCATCCAAATTTGTTGAGCAAATCCAACACATCCAACAACAAGTTCATGATATTTTGCAAAAAGCCAATGCCAAGTATAAACAACGCCACGATTAACATCAAGTACCACACAATTTTAGGTGGGAAATAAGGTATAGTTGCATTTGTAGAAATAGTGCCTCACATGACCCCATTGGAAGTTATGCCCACTCTGATATGGGCCTTACACCATCACCAAGGATGTGGGAGAGAATGATTTTGAATTAAGCATTCCTCCTTTCCTTGGCTTGCACCCAGTGTTTTATGTGGAATTGCTCCGGCCATATTTTCCACCTCTCCTAGACACTTCAGACATGGTCGAGCACTTGGCCCCTACAAAACACAATTCTGACTACATTGAACAAGAAACAATTGATTGGATCATGGACACCAAGACAAAGGGCACCTTCCAACATAACATCCAACTCTATTAGGTCGTCAAAGTAGGGCAATTTCTTCATTAGGGTAAGTGGCTCACGAGGAGTCAGATTCAACACAAGTTTCCCCATTTGATGGAGGAACTTGAAACAATGGAGACCATTGATTCCTTAGGTGGAAGGAATGATCCAGGTGGACATCGATGGCCACCCACCTATTCCATTGACTCGAATTATAGTTTCTATCTTGGCAGTTTTCTACAGTTTTTTGGGTCCCAAACTTCTGGGGTTGTTTTGAGGCCCTAAACGATGTTTTTTTAACTTGGCAGCACACAGTAGATCCATATTTGAATTATTGGATTGTTCGGAATATGTACTCCTCAACAAGACCTTTTCGACAGGGTAGCAAGCGCCCCAAACATAGATCGTATGCAAAAGTTGCGCCCTCGGGAAGTTCACATAACAACTATCCCCATCAGGGCCCACAAACCTTTTGGCATTTCATCTTTCGGGGTTAGGGTTTTGGATGTTTAGGGTTTTCTCATGTATATTTTATGTTAAAAAGGCCTTCAAAGCTTCAATGTAATTATCATCTTGTGAATGAGCATAACCAACACATCTCTCTTCAAAGATAAGCTACCACCATTCTAGCTAGATTGTGTGCTTTGCATTTTACAGTCTTTTGTATTCCAGAAAATCATTAATAGAACATGAGTTTCACTATATTACCGTGTTCCTTGCAAAATCTCTATGTATCTCCTTGTTATATTTCTGTTATATTTCTGCCTTCATGTCTTTCTCAAAATAATTTAGATCAGTGGTATCAATGCAGTCTGCTTCTTGTCGTTCTCAGTGCATGTCCCTGACGAGGTCAGGGTATAAAGAGTTGGGTCTCGAGTTTGCTTTTTTTGAGGAAAGCTGCTCTCGTACGCCCAAGCTATCTCCCATGATGGAAGAAAAGAGGGATGATAGAGCATGAGATCTTATCAAATTGTTGCTCGAGGAAGCCCTCACGCAAAAAAGGAACGAGATGATGGATCATTTTTCCTAGAACCTTTGACGACTGTCGACAACAACAGATACACCTTCAACCAGAAGTCACTTCGAAGGTGTGACACACTTTAAGGTACAAGTTAACTTTTATATTCCTTTATTTGAATGCTAGATAGACAACGATGCTTTGGAAAAATGGTTAAGTCTGCTAGAGGGTTATTTCTTTGTCCAAAATTTTTCTAACAGTGAAAAAATCATCTTCGCACTCCTTAAGGCCCTTCCCTATGTCAGATATTGGTGGGAGACTTACTATGAGGAACGTATCAAAGACAAGTCTGCAATTTTTGGACCAAGACCCACTTGGATGGATTTTGTTGATGCCCTCAATGAACAATATTACCTTGTTGGAAACTATGATGACCAATACATGAGATGGACCACACTGCATCAAGAAAGGGGCCAAACAATGTTGGATTTCATGAATACCTTCCATACCTTGCACACCAAGCTAGGTATGAAAGACTTCGAGTGCCATTTGACTCTAAAATACCGTGGGGCTCTACACAAGTACATGCAAACCAAAATGGAATTTTTGGACATCTTGTCATTGGGAGATGCTTATCAATATGTTGTCAAAATCGAGCAGAAATTTAAGCAGTAGAACAAATGGGAGTTCAGGTTTGTAAATCCGCAACAACCATAATATGGTAAGGGTGTCCCTAACTCCCAAAGAAAAATACATAGAAAGGATGACCAATCCCAAGATAACAAGTGCAAGCCACAAACAAAGAAGGATAATGAGAAGTCAAAGGACACTGGAAAGTGGTGTGTGTTCCACAAGAGCCCTTGACACAATACTGATGAATGTCACTCCAAACAATCATTGTTGGCTGAGATGAAAGTCTTAGGGCCGGATGAAGACCTAGACTCTGAGAACCAAAAAAGGGAAAACAAATCATTGATGCAGAAACCAATGTCACCATCACTACCACAAAATTCCAACCAAAGGAACCAAAGGAGCCTGAAGAAGGAGAGCGCATCTTCCACTCATAGTTGTGGATGAAGGGGACCCCACTCCATTTCATTGTGGACCGCGGTAGCCAGAAGAACCTAATTTCAACAGAGGTCATCAAGAGGTTGAACCTGATAACGATGCCACATCCTAAGCCATACACCATTGGTTGACTCAGCTAGAGACAAGACATCCACATCAACCAACAATGTCATCTACAATACGACATCAAACCCTTCAAAGACAAGGTATTGTGTGATATTTCCCCCCTTGAACTTTGTGATGTTTTTTAGGGAAACCATATATGTGGAAGCGTCATGCTATTTATGAATCTAGGCCCCGTGATGCCATTATTTCTTTGGGAGATCAAATCTACAGAGTACTGAAGGAAGTTCCAACTATTGCGGTCTCTTTGATATCCACGAAGCAATGCAGAAAGGTGGTCTCTCAAACTAGGAGATTTGTCCTCTTTATGGTTCACTTGGAAGGTCGATAGAAGGTCACTGCAATCGCCAAAACCTCTGCACAGTGTCTCTCTACACAGTAGCAACAGGTGGACAAGAGAGTAGAAGAGCACACAGACATATTTTCCTCGCCTACTGGGGTCCCTGTGCATTGTCAAGTAAAGCACTCAATTGATTTGACAACCGGTGCCCCTCTACCTAACGACCATGTGTACAAGCATTTTGTAATGAAGAATGAAGAAATCAAATGCCAAATCCAAGAGCTAATTCTGAAGGGTCATATTAGACCAAGCTCCTCACCTTGTGGGAGCCCAATTGTTCTGTTACAGAAGAAGGACGGGACATGACACAACGACTTTGTGTTGATTAGAGAGCCCTGAACAAGATCACAGTCAAGAGTTGGTACCCAATCCCCTAGATTGATGATCTTCTCGATCAGTGCAAGGGAGCCAAGTTTTTCAGTAAGATTGATATGAAGTCGGGCTAACAGCAGGTGTCAATTGAGAAAACTGATATATGGAAGACAACCTTCAAGTCTAAAGAAGGTCTCTTCGAGTGGCTGGTCATGCCTTTCGGCTTGACTAATGCCCCTATGACATTCATGCAGATGATGGATGACATATTGCGACCATTCACAAACTCCTTTGTGGTCATATATTTGGATGACATCCTCATCTTCAACAAAACTTGGGAGGAACATTTGAAGCATATTTGATAGGGCTTGGGCACCTTGTGACAACACAAGTTATATGCCAATTTGGAGAAGTGCTCCTTCGACAGGAAGAGAATCCAATATTTGGGATACATTGTGGATGAGAAGGGTGTGCATGTGGATCCAACCAAGATCCAAGTCATTTACGATTGGTCAGCCCCGAAGACAATGATCGAGCTTCACAACTTCTTGGGATTCACTAACGTCTACAATTGGTTTGTGTTAGGGTTCTCTCATATCACTTGGCCCTAAGACAAGTGACCAAGGGTGAAACAAAGACCAAGTTTGTGTGGGTTGCGTCCCAATAAAAAGCATTCGAGGATTTGAAATTTTGCCTCTTCTTAGCACCAATCCTTATTCTTCCAGACCTGCAACAACCATTTGAGATTTAGACAGATGCTTTAGATTATGCTATCGGTGCAGTCCTCACTCAGCATGGGCATCGGGTAGCATATCACAATGAAACAATATCTGATTTTATTCACAGATACCCCACCCACGACAAATAAATATACTCCATTGTGCAAGCATGTTGATAGTGGAAGAATTACATTATGGGGAAGGAAACGATCATCCACACTGATCACAAGCCTCTGCAATTCATGCAGACACAAGGGAAGTTATATAATGACTACCATCAGAAGTGGTCCACATACCTACAACAATTCCACTTGAACATCAAGTACAAGAAGGGCAACACCAACCATGTCACAGATTGCCTCAGTCGACGCCTAGTTGTGGCACTAACCACAATTCTTAACTCATGTGGGCATGAGACATCCGAGTGGCCACAATTATACAATAATGACCCTGACTTTTCTCCTACCTATCAGACATTGATCGCAGGTAAAATAGTTCCTGAATTTCATCTCCAGGATGGATTTTTATGCCCCCTGAGCCATCTCTGTGTTCCTTCAAGCGAGTGTGCAAAGATGATCTGGGAATCTTATTACAATGAGACAACAAGACATTTTGGTGTTGACAAAACATTGACAGTATTGCAAAAGAATTTTTTTTGGCCGAAGCTTCGACAAGATGCCCGCAAATACATCAGATCATGCATTGCCTGCACTATTTCCAAGCCCGCCATCAAGAAACATGGGCTATATACCCCTCTTCCTACTCCAGATACGCCTTGGGAGTCTATCTCTATGGATTACATGTATGTTCTACCTTCAACCAAGCATGGGAATGACTGTCTTTGTGGTCGTTGATCGATTATCTAAGATGATAGTTCTAGCACCCTGCAAGAAGAGTATCACAACCTAGGCCATCACCAAACTCTTCTTTGAACATGTTTGGGTTCATTTTGGGCTCCCACGAACCATTATCTCAGATCGAGATAGTAGGTTCTTGAGTGCTTTTTGGTCCAGCCTATGGTCGATGATGGACACCAAATTGACCAAATCATCTTCCTTCCATCCACAACCTAATGGAAAAACATAGGTAGTCAAAATGATGATTGTCCATATCCCGAGGATGTACAATTTCAAACATCCACACACATGGGATGAAAGCCTTCCTTATGTTCAACATAGATACAACAAAGCCCTCCACAACTCTATTGACCACAACCCGTTTCGGGTGTGCTTGGTGTTCCAACCATTGGCCCCCATTGACGTAGCTATGCCCATTGCAGCTGTACAGGGAGAGTCCTCCCATGCTTAGACCGAGGTTGATCGAGCATCCAAATTTTTTGAGCAAATCCAACACATTCAACAACAAGTTCATGATATTTTGCAAAAAACCAATGCCAAGTATAAGCAATGCCACAATCAACATTGGGTACCACACAAGTTTCAGGTGGGAGATAAGGTATGGTTGAATTTGCAGAAAGAGCACCTCATAGGACCCCATCGGAAGCTATTCCCACTCCGATACAGACCTTACACTATCACCAAGGATGTGGGTGAGAACACTTTTGAATTAAGTATTCCTCATTTCCTTGGCTTGCACCCAATATTTAATGTGTAACTGCTTCAAGCATATTTTCCACCTCTCTGGGACACTTCGAACGCGGTCGAGCACTTGGACCCTACATAACTCAATCCTAACTGCATTGAACAAGAGACAGTTGATTGGATCATGGACACCAAAACGAAGGGCACCCGCCAGTAGAACATCCAATTCTATCTGGTCGTCAAAGTAGGGCAATTTCTTCATCAGGGAAAGTGGCTCACCAGAACTCAGATTCAATACATTTTCCCCCATATAATGGGGGAACTTGAAACAATGGAGACCATTGCTTCCTAAGCGGGGAGGACTGATTCAGGTGGACATTAGTGTCTGCTCACCTACTCCACTGGCTCAAATTACAGTTTCCATCTTGATAGTTTTTCTACAGTTTTTTGGGTCCCAAACTTTCGGGGCCGTTTTGAGGCCCTAAACGACATTTTTTTGACTTGACAACACCCAACAGATATTTGTTGGGATGTATTGAGCTGTTCGAAATATGTACTCCTCAGTTAGACCTTTCTGATGGGGAACTGAGTGCCCCAAACATAGATTGTATGCAAAAATTGTTCCCTCAGGAAGTTGACGTATCAACTACCCCCATCGAGGCCCACAAACCTTTTGGAATTTCATCTTTCGGGGTTAAGGTTTTGGATGTTTAGGGTTTTCTCATGTATGCTTTATGTTAAAAATGCCTTTGAAGCCTCATTATAATCAAATTTGTGTGAATGAGCATAGCCAACATATCTCTCTTCAGAGATAAACTACAACCATTCTAGCTAGCTTGTGTGCTTTGCATTTACAGTCTTTTGAATTCTAGACAGTGATTAATAGAATTTGAGTTTTACTGTATTATTGTGTTTCTTGAAATATCTTTGTGTTTCTCTTTTTTATATCTCAGTTATATTTCTTCCTTCATATCGTTCTCAAAATAATCCATATCAATGCTATCAAAACAATCTGCTCCTTGTCGTTCTCAGTGCATGTCCCTGAATAGGTCAAGGTATAGAGATTTGGGTCTCAAGCTTGTTTATCTTGAGAACAACCACTCTCACTCGCCCAAACAACCTCCCATGGTGGAAAAAAACAGGGATGATGGAGCAAGATATCCTATCAAATTGTTGCTCAAGGAAGCTCTCGTGCGACAAAGGAAGGAGATGATGGATGATTTCTCCTAGATCCTTTGACGAATTTTGACATCAACGAATACACCTTCAACTAGCGATCACTTTGGAGGTGAGATGCCCTTTAAGGTACAAGTTAACTTTGATATTCCTTTATTTGAAGACCAGATAGATGCCGACACTTTAGAAAAATGGTTAATTTTTCTAGAGGCTTATTTCTCTGTCCAAAATTTTTCCAACAATAAAAATATCACTTTTTTTCTCCTTAAGGCCCTGTCCCATGTTAGAGATCGGTGGGAGACTTACTGTGAGAAACATGCCAAGGATGAGTCTACAATTTTTGGGCTAGGACCCAGTTGGGTGGCTTTTGTTGATGTCCTCAAGGAACAATATCACCCTGTTGGAAACTATGACGACTAGTATACAAGATGGACCACACTGGGTCAAGAAAGGGGACAAACAATGTCAGAGTTCATGAATACCTTCCATACCTTATGCACCAAACTAGGTATCAAAAACTCTGAGCACTATCTAGTTCTAAAATACCATGGGGCTTTACAAAGGTACATCCAAAGATAAATGGAGTTTCTGGACATCTCATTATTGGGAGCCGCTTATCGATATGCTATCAAAATCGAGCATAAATTTAAGCAGCAGAGCAAACAGGGGTTTGAGTCTGCAAATCCTTAATAGCCAAAGTATGGTAAGGGTGGCCCTAATTCCCAGGGAAAATGACAAAGAAAGGATGACCAGTCCTAGGACAACCATTCCAAGCCACCAACAAAGAAGGGTAATGGGAAGTTAAAGAAGGACACTAGAAAGTGGTGGGAGTTCCACAAAAACCCTTGGCACAAGATTGATGAATGTCGCTCCAAACAATCATTGTTGGCTGAGACGAAAGCCTCAGGGTCGGATCTCGACCCAAATTCCGATTCATAAATGAAAAAGGGAAAAAAAATCATTGATGCAGAACCTAGTGTCACCATCACTACCACAAAAGTCTAGCCAAAGGAACTAGAGGTCCCTGAATAAGGAGAGCGCCTCTTCCACTCACAAATGTTGGTGAAGGGGACCCCGCTCCATTTCATTATTGGCATCGGTAGTCAGAAGAGCCTAATCTCTACAAAGGTTGTCAAGAGGTTGAACTTGATAATGATGCCATATCCTCAACCATACACCATCGGTTGGCTCAACCAGGGACGGGACATCCACGTCAACCAATAATGTCACTTGCACTACTACATCAAACCCTTCAAAGATGAGGTATTGTGTGATGTTTCCCGCCTTGAAGTTTGTGATGTTTTATTAGTGAAACCATATATGTGGAAGCATCATGTTGTTTATGAATCTAGGCCCCATAGTGTCATTATTACTTTGGGAGATCATCTCTACAGGGTACTGGAGGCATTCCCAACTATTGTGGTCTCTTTGTTCTCCGTGAAGCAGTGCAGATAGGTGGTCTTTCAGTTTGGGAGATTTTTCCTCTTTATGGTTCAGTCAAAAGGTGAACGAGAGGTCACTGCAACTGCCAAAACCTTTGCATGGGGTCTCTCTACACAACAACAACAGGTGGATAAGATAGTAGAAGAGCAAAAAGACATATTTTCCTCGCCTATTGGGGTGCATGTGCACTATCATGTAAAACACTCAATTGATTTTCACCTGGTGCCCCTCTGCCTAACGAATTTGTGTACATGCGTTTTTCTATGGAGAATGAAGAAATCAAACTCTAGATGTAAGAGCTAATTATGAAGGGCCACATCAAACCAAGATCCTCACCTTTCGGGAGCCCAATTGTTCTAGTACAGATGAAGGACAAGACACAATGATTTTGTATTGATTAGATATCCCTTAACAAGATCACAGTCAAGAAATGGTACCCAATCCCCTAGATTGATGATCTTCTCGATAAACTCAAGGGAGCCAAGTTTTTTAGTAAGATTGATAGGAAGTCGGGCTACCACCAGGTGTTGATTGAGCAAACTGATGTATGGAAGACAAGCTTCAAGTCTAAAGAAGGTCTCTTTGAGTGGTTGGTCATGTCTTTTGGCTTGACTAGTGCCTCTACCAAATTCATGTGGATGATGGATGACATATTGCAGCCATTCACAAACTCCTTTGTGGTCGTATATTTGGATGACATGCTAATCTTCAGTAAAAATTGGGAGGAATATTTGAAGCATATTTGACAAGTCTTGGGCACCCTGCGACAACACAAGTTGTATACCAATTTGGAGAAGTGTTCCTTTGGCATGCAGAGAATCCAATATTTGGGATACATCGTGGAAGAGTGGGGTGGGCATGTGGATCCAACCAAGATCCAAGTCATCTGCGATTGATCGACCCCGAAGACAATGACTAAGCTCTGGAGCTTCTTGGGCCTCACCAAATTCTACCGCCGGTTTGTGTTGGGGTTCTCTCATATCGCTTGGGCCCTAAGCCAAGTGACTAAGGGTGGAGTGAAGGCCAAGATTGTGTGGGTTGCGTTCCAATAGAAAGAATTCACAGACTGCCTCTGCTCAACACCAATCCTTATTCTGCAAGACCTGCAACAACCATTTGAGATTGAGACATATGCTTTAGATTATGCTATTGGTGCAATCCTCACTCAACATGGGTATCTGGTATCCTATCACAGTGAAACACTTTCTGATATTTTTTGCAGATACCCCACCTATGACAAAGAGATGTACTCCATTGTGCAAGAATGTCGACAATGGAAGTATTACATTATGGGGAAGGAAAATATCATCCACATTGATCACAAGCCTCTACAATTCATGCAGACACAATGAACGTTACAAAATGAATGCCATTAGAAGTGGTCCACGTACCTACAAAAATTCCACTTGAACATCAAGTATAAGAAGGGCATCACCAACCACGTTGCAAATTGCCTCAGTGGACCCCCGACTGTGGCGCTAACCACAATTATTAACTCATGTGGGCATGATATGTCCGAGTGGCCACAATTATACAATAATGACTCTTTTCTCCTTCATATCACATTAAGCGTAGAAAAAACAGTTCCAGACTTTCATCTCCTGGATGGATTTCTATGCCATCTGAACCATCTTTGTTTTTCTTCAAATGAGCATGCAACAATGATCTGGGAAGCTCATTAGAGTCGGGAAATAGGACATTTTGGTGTAGACAAAACAATGACAGTATTGAAAAATTATTTTTATTTCTCAAAGATTCAACAAGATGTCTACAAGTACATCAGATCATGCATTTCTTGTGCCATTGCCAAGACCGCCATGAAGAAACAGGGGATATACACCCCTCTACCTACTCTAGATAGGCCTTGGGAGTTCATCTCCATGGATTACATGTCCGGTCTGCCTTCAACGAAGCATAGGAATGATTGTGTCTTTGTGGTCATTGATTGATTCTCTAAGATGGTAGTTTTGGCACCGTGCAAGAAGAGCATCACAACCAAGGCGACCGCCAAGATCTTCTTTGAACATGTTTGGGTTCATTTTTGGATCCCATGAACCATTATGTCAGATCAAGATAGTCAATTCCTGAGCACGTTTTGGTCCATACTGTAGTCGATGATGGACACCAAGCTGACCAAATCGATTATTTTCCACCCACATACTGATGGACAAACAAAGGTAGTCAATATGATGATTATGCATATCCTAAGGATGTGCAATTCCAAACATCCACACACATGGGATGAAAACCTTCCTTATGTTTAGCATAGCTACAATATATCCCTCCACAACTCTATTGGCCACATTAAAAAATGAGAGAAGTCCTCTTGAGGTATAACTCTTGGTATTCTTCTTCTTCTTACTTCAACTGATTGGCTTGCCGCTTCTTTTGAGTGATGGTGCAGGCTGATTCTTAGCATCTTCTTCATTGCTACGGTTCTTCAATTTTCCACAAGAAGGGTGAGGTGGTAGTGGGCAACCACCGTCACTTACCACTTCTCTTTCTCTTGATGAGAAAGCTAACTCTACCATTTCTTTTTCCTTCATAAAAATGGTCTTCATGTTCATGGTATTTTCACCTTTGCCATCAAAACCTAGGCCTTCATGCTTAACCCATGATGTATCTACAATGGGGCTCAAGAGGCTTTGTATTCTCTTTCCTAGCCCGTGTCCATCATAGCCTATTTTCCTTAAGAGTTTGGAACCAATGCCTCTAGTATGTGTTGTGGCCGCAACAAACCCCCTTTTTTACTTTTGATTTCACAAGCGAAAGAAAAAGGGTCCTCTACTAAAATTTTGATCATATTGCCTGATCCTCTACTGTTGGAGCCTATGTTATTTCTTTTCCTACCTTGAAGGAGTTTGGGGGTTTGATCTTGGTTGATGATTGTCTTTGATAGTGGTTGATTACCTCTTCTGATTTTATAATTTTGGTTGTCTTCATGAATCTTATGTGACTGCATGGTTCGATGATCTAGCGTATGTCTTGAATGAGTTTGATGTGGGTTACTAATATCTTTTTTCAAGTTACTTATTCACAGTCTACATACTCGTGCTAGCATGTGGTGCCTAACATCTCCATTCTTCTGCTCACGTATATTGTACAAATATTAACTTGAATCATGAAGTCACTAATACTTTCTATGTGCTAGAGATTAGGTGCATGACGTTGTCATGATAGTTATTTAATCTAGATCATAGATGATTACCTTCGAAAAACCTCTCCTCATTATCTTCACTTTTAGTACTTGTTCATAACCTTTTCTTAAAGGAAAGGAAATATTATGTTTCTCATGTATTGGAGAATGTCCTCTTAATCATATAACTAATGTCATCTCCTTCTATGGCTTTAGGAGACGACATTAGTTGCGGGAGGTATTTACCTCCACGTGTAAACCTGGTGAGAATAGAATATTCCGGGAAGCAAGAAGAAACCCTAAATTAGTTGGCTAATAACCCTAGAAGACAAGTCGACTCAAGAGGATAATTTGTATTAGGTTATTAGCCTCCAAGAGAAGAAGTCGGCTAAAGGAAATATTATATACTAAGTAAATAGGCACCCATAATGAGAAGTCGGCCCATGAGGTTTCCAGTTTTAGTATAAATGTAGGAGGCAAGTCTTCATTCTGGTAGGCATTCTCAGAACTGCAGAAGCAACACTTGTGCGCACTGTAGTTGGCCAGTTTGTGCGCAAGTTTGGAGGAGAGCTTCCATTGTAGTTGCTGCAACTAGAAGATTTCGGTTTTGGCCTGGACTCTCTCTCGGTTATGGTTTGGACTCTATGATCAACTCTTGTTACTCCTATTTGGTGCGCTATCCTTGGAGAGAGGTGCGTTATCTTGTTTGACTATCTAGCCTAGGGTTTACTTCTGGAATGATTCTCTGTCAAGGTTAAGGTGCTCGGGGGTGGCTTCGGCCTATGGTTGGGTGACAATAGTGATATTTTCTATGGTTAAAAGATCACATCCATTATATTCTAACACAACCTTCCTCCTATGAACGAATGCAATCTTGCACTTGCCACATCAATGATTGTCGTTAACTCTGGATCTCCCTCGTCGTCGAAACTCCTGATCACTTTGACGTCTCCTTTCTTCAACGAACGAATAAGATATAGCCTTGTCTAGATATACCCATCCAAGTCACAAGTGAATATGTAAAGGGCTCTAAAATCCTTGTGGGACCACTCTCATTCATCAACCACTCAGATAATGACACTTGTACCCCTTAGGGACATGTTGGAAGCCATGCTGACATATCCCCTTTCTTCATGTGCGTGGAACCTAAGATGATATATGACTGATATCAATCTCTCCTATATCCCATCAACGATTCTCATTCCCCTTCTAATCCTCCATCATTGTCAACACTCTGGGACTCAACTCGCTCCCTTACCAATCCTCTGTTGCCAACGACGACCTTCTCGTCGTCGGTGTTCCTCTTCCCAAGCGTTTGGATGTTTTATCTCTCGCCTCCGACAATGACATCCTCCTCCATCGACAACCTAGATCTGTTTACCCTCTATATCAATGACTGTGATTTTTCCCCTCCACACACATAGAAAACCACCCAAACTTCAAATCAATGGTCTAGATTTTCCCCACATGCATGATTAACGACTATTGAGAACTAATTTTAAAACAACCATATCCAGATCTACATGTGTCAAAATGAGGTCCATGATACCTCGTTTGAAAGGTATTGGATAGAAGAACACAATGGCACATATATCCAGGCCAAACATGTGACCAAAGACATAAAAAAATGCCGAAAACAAACACCCACATATTTGGGAGACAAATGGACTGTGCAGTCTTCAAACATTCATATATGGAGCTACGAGGAACGAAATTAGGCACATGAGGGCTCAATGGAAATCTAGAAGAGTGAATAACATGCTAGGATAGGAATTACTGGCATATTGAAAGCAAAAATGGACCAAAAGTGAAAAACATAGGTGGAACCCAAATTGAGATGTAAACTGGGTACGCTGACTTCAAATCATCATATCTTGGGATACAAGCAACAAAATCGAGCCAACAATAGCTCAAATGAAAGCTATAATAGAGGAGAATAAGCCACAGTGATTTCATTTAGCATAAAGACTCAAAAAACTCCTAGAAAATTTCGATGAACTGAAGATAATGCAAATGAGTAGAGTTATTGATTGTTTTTTAACGAACATCATTTGTAAGTTTCCATAGGGCGAATGTAACCTCCTAGAAGTATTTTCATATTCCATTTGTAACTCTTGCATCCAAATTTTTGAAATGTAAAAAAGAAATCGGGGGAAAAATGAAACAAACAAGGAGGAGAACTCAAGAGTCTCTCTTGTATTATAAAAGGCTAACTCATAGGATAGAGGAATACTTTTTCCCTTTGTAACAAAATATGGTACTATTATCTATGAGTAATAAAGAGCAGGAGACATTTCATAAATTTGTGGCTTTAATAGATGTAATAGAGACTATTCTTTATGCATTTATCTTTTTCTTGAGTAGATAGGATTCTGTTGTATGAATTATTTCTGTACTATGTTTTGCTTACTCATGCTGTCACATATTTCTTCATGGGTACATAAATGATGTTATAGATGTATTGTGCAACTATTTGTTTATGCATCTGTAGCATTGTTGTTTTCATTTATCATTATAATATATGAACTATTTCTAGTTTTGCTGGTGTTATCTTTCACTGTACTCATTCTTCTATTTTTTCTCCCAGGATAGGTTAGAATTAGTTAGATTAGATTGGTTTCCTTTAGTTAGATTAGTCTTAGAATTATATATAACTCTTTGGGGGGCAGTTCACTGTATTTCCCCTTTTATTTCTTTTAATTATGAGCGGCAACGAGGCCCATAAAATCGCGGGAAATGCTACCCTAAACAAGAGTGGGTCTGATTGGGACCTACCATCAGACGTTTTTTGTAACATCCCTTACTACTGATCACACTTATATTGACTTATTCTTTGAGGAAACTTGTGTGCAAGTGATTTGATTATGTTACATTATGATTCCATTTCAATTATGAGTTATATATGATGATGATGTACTGTGATTTATATGTTACTTACATATGTATAAGTATTGACAAATATTATTGACGAGTTCTCCTGAGTGTGCATGAGACATGACAGGTTATGGATGGTGATGGCATCAATGGACTTCCTTGGACTCCGGATTGAGTCAGGGAGTGGATTGCATTTTGTTTGAGTATTTCATTTTATACACATGTGATATATGATTTATTACAATATGATTTATGCATATGGATTATTGACACTGGTTTTGTCAATGGATGCAGTCTTGACGATGCTTTCTAATTTGAATCACATAAGGAGTAAAGGGGTCATGCACATAAACCAAACAGTTGAGGGAGAGGTATGGAAACATCCTTGTCATGACCTACTAGCACTCTCGCCATGACTTGAACTGTAGGTTAACGATTACCTAGTTTGAGAGGTCCATAGTGTCGTGAGGGACGACCAAGACAATCTCTCACGAAGATTTCTAAGGGGCGCACAATAAGGCATAATCCTTATTCCTTAGAATCCCTTAGTCTCTCACAAGGTCGACCAAGTGGAGTGTTGAATCCAAGTATAAAAAAAACTTCCAAAACTAGTCAAAGGCGAGTGACACCCTTGGAACACGGAGGTGCATCTTGAAGGGAACATTGCGTAATTAAATGGGAGTCAATAAATCTAGATGGCATAGAAAATTTAATGAAATGTTTAGACCTTGTTAGAAAAAAGTATTAATTAATCAGTAAATTATAAACTTAGAACCTAACAAGAGTCTAAGCCTAAGTCTATGCCTAGTTTAAATAAGGGACCAAATAAAATATTAAATAAGTCAAAAGATATGAAATAAAATCAAACTCAAGGAAAAGAGGAAATAAAAATTTAAAGGTTAGAGAAAATTGCACATGTGTGCATGAAAATAATAAAAGAGATTTTTAAATAGAAAGAAATTAAAACATGAGAGAATAAGTGTACACATAGAGTAACATATTGAGTCAAACTACCACAAATTCGAACTAAAAGAAGAGTCTTAATCCAACTCAAACTAAGATCTAGTTAGGGGACACTCATTAAATGAGAATTTTGGGAACTAAGGGACAACTAAGAGAAAAAATAGGAACACATTGGGGAATGTAAAGGAAAATGACTTTTTGAATAAAATAAAAAGGGAAATTACATGTGCAACTTAGGGAGAATGTGACACATGTAGTGGGTGGATAATCCTCTAATTAAACTATTAAAAATTAAATAATTGTACATGAGGACATGTGTCAATGAGAATTTTTCTATAAAAGAATTGAGAGAAAGGGAGAGGGGGCTCGCTTTTTTTTAGTACTGTTATGTTGCCAAAATTTTGGCTGAATTAGTTTTACTTGTGAGAGTTGGGTTCCAAAGCTTGAATGGAGTGGAAGCTCTTCCTTGCGAGGCAAGTTTTTGGTGCTATTATTTTTTTTTTGTGTGTGGCCCCTTTGCAGCTCGGGGGGATAAGGGGGAAGAAGAGTACCCCTAGCGTTGGTTGGGAGGTACTGGTGAAGTTTCGAGATTAGCAGGTGAAGGAGCGAATTTGCAAAGCTACTCGAGGATTGAAGATCATCATAAAACTTACTTCGATTTCTGGTTACAATATTTAATTATGTTATCATTGTAATATTATAAGGAATATTGTTGAGCAATATTATTGTCGAATGATGAACTTAATGAGATGTATATTGCAAACGAATGAATTACGTTTCTTGTTATTGTTCAATTATTTATGAGAATTATACTGTGTTATGTTCTTTTATATGTATTCTCTTATCTATAAAAACTAGTAAATTTCTATAGATTGAATCTGATTAGCTACTCAATCCTTGTTCTCCTTAAATTTACTTGTCGAATTGATTTTTCCTCCTCCTAGATTTCTGTATAGAATTGACGCTTTTGTTAATACTCATAAGTTCGATTATGCGTGAGTCGAGTACTAAGTTGATCTTGCACAATAAGTTCAAGATAAAAAGAATCGACTATACTAGGTACATGCTACCCATACAATTGGATAATAAGTTGTCAATTCCCTATCAGAAAATAGATTCACTCTATTACCTTTACTACCCTAATGTTGGAACTGATGTTTAAGCATTGAACTTTAAATGTCGAAGAAACATTACCTATTACTTGGATGACCTTACACACCTGTGTTTGAGACACGAGTTTTATATTCGAATAATAGTGATAATTATTTCTAACTAATTATTAGGTTGTTGTTAGAGATAATGCTTTCATTAATGCTGTACTAAGTTTGGGGATTTGGTTTGAGATATTCTAGGAGATTGTTGAGATATTCTCTCAACCTACATCTCCATATTTGGAGTTAGTTGGATCTCACTCCAACTATATATACATGTAATGTATTTATGTGAGTGTGCAATATAAACTATTTTCTGTGTGTGAATACTATGCAATGGTTGCTCCTCATTTCTCTATTTTGGTATCAAAGTGGGTTCTGGATTAACTCCCTCACGAGAGAGATGGGAAGATGTGAGAGTCGATTCCACTATAGCAGTAGGATTAGAATGAGTGCATTTCCATGTGTATGTTTGAGTGTTAATTCCACTGTGTGTTAGAAAGAACCGCTGCTCAAGTCTTTGGAGCTGTGCAAACTATTGTGGAAGCCTTGAACTATTCACAATTGATCTTGATGTCTTGGATCCCTTTCTCGTGGATTGCGTTGAAGCTATAGAGCCACCGTTGGTGTTGAGGGAACAAATGTGTGATACAGGAATTGATCACAGCTTGGACGTGGAAAAACCAATTCTTCTAGAGATCTACATCGACTGATTTGCATTGAAGACGTGCCATTGTAGAGTTCTCTTCTCGGATTTTGAATTTTTAATTTCATGGAGGTTATTGCAAAGCATGTCAAGTTTATGAAATTATGAAAAGCGTAGATATCAGGGAAGACGTGGAGAATTTTTTGTTAGCCGTCTTTTTGATGATGAACTGGAGCTGCAGTCCCCTGATCTACGTGTGCCCAGAGAACGTCGACAGTTATATAGTTATTTAAATGAAAGAAAATTTGCATTACATTATATTTACTTTTGTATTTTTACATGTGGATATGCTATTTTATGTTGTAATCTGTTAAGTATAGCATGAAAGTATTGTAATGCAGAACCAAAATTATAGAATGGATTAGCATAATTTTAAATTGGTGGTTCTCCATGGTGTGAGAACAAATCATTAATTTAATTATGTCCAAGTTTGTTATATGCTGATGTGACCCGTCATGCTCCAGGAGCATTAGTTACATGTTATTTTTATGAGGTCAAGTTGTGAAAATGACTACTTAAGACATTCCGTATATAGATCATTCTCCTACATAACTGTTGAAATTTTCTCTTCGGGGGAATTTAACAGATGGAAGTGTATCCATAGGATGGTTCAGTATCAAGATTGTCCTTCGGGAAGTCTAGAGCATCAGTTCTATAAAGAACGTCAAATATGGTCATAAGATTTTGTACTTTAAATGTGTCAAATGGGAAGCTCGAATGTGTGGAGAAGAAAAGAGCGAAAGCCGAAAGATTTAGAGTGGTCGTAAGTGCTGATGAAGACTAGCCAAACAAAGACAAATGACAAATTTTGTAATTATGATTTTAGTATTGTAAGTTTTTTGAATGTAAGCATTAAAAGGGGGTGTTAGAGATAATGCTTTCATTAATGTTGTACTAAGTTTGGAGATTTGGTTTGAGATCTTGTAGGAGATTGTTGCGATATTCTCTCAACCTACATCTCCATATTTGGAGTTAGTTGGATCTCACTCCAACTATATATACATGTAATGTATTTGTGTGAGTGTGCAATACAAACTATTTTCTGTGTGTGAATACTGTGCAATGGTTGCTCATTTCTCTATTTGTTGTTTGATTCAAATTTTTGTTAGAAAGTCATTATATTGGGATTAAGGATTTTAGGGATGCACGTTGATCATTTATTTGTATTAGTTTTATTGCTGTGTAGATAATTGTTACGACCACTACACCGAGTGGTAGTTGAATTAAAATTCAACTTAACCTTCCAGATCGAGATAACTGGAGAAGTGGAGCCAGTTACAGGGTGATCTCCTGATCACTTGGTTAAACAAAAAGTTACAAGATGAGAAAAATAAATTATAGTTGACTTGTCTAGTGCTCCTCCTTACGCCTTAAAAATGTAGTCCCTTCGTAGCAAGATAAGTGTCCAGAATTATTGATTTAATTAGTCTTCCAATTTAGTTATTTAATTAAAACGTTTATAGAATTTGACTAATTGTTATGATGGAAACTCAGAATGTGTTTGTTTCTTATCTATTGAAAAATAAGCGTGCATTACCAATGGTACAAATATTAGTTAAAAAATGACTTGATGAACTTAGAGGATGGAAACTTTTTTGACTCTTGAAGGCGTTATTGCAGCAACGATTTTTTTAGTATCGATTTAGGAATATTTTGGTGAGGAGGATAAAAGTAAACTGGATTTTATACACCTTTTTATTTAGAGCCATTATAAAAATTTCCTGTAATTTTTGTGTTACAAATAAAAGTAATAAAGTTTAATAACATGTGAGCCATAATCAAGAACTCCTAAGTGGTCATGATAAATGCTAAAGGTAAAGGTGTTCAATATACCAATTGCAATAAA
>JZKD02S1703583.1:32608-50848 GCA_000966675.3 Picea glauca
AATAAAGCAAGGGATTATGCAGTATTCAAAGGCCTCCACCTAGCAAACACCCGCCAAATTTCCAATCTGAATGTTATAGGCGACTCCAAGACATTCATATGGATGATGGTCCAGGGGAAAAACCCAAAAAATTTGATCCTAAAAAGAATAATTGATCGAATACAAGTTGACTCAAATTCCCTCAAACCAACATTCTTTCACATTCTGAGGGAAAACAACACAACAACAGATAAATTGGCGAATGAATCCATTGGGAAACCTTCTGGAACCTTAGGTGTGGAGCGTGTTGAAGCCTTATCCCCCTTAACCTAATGCGTCACATGACCAAGGGCCAATGCACAAAGGTTAGAGGTGGTGCTTATTGGAGCTCCAACACAAAAGAGGACATGTGGGTCCGCGGGGGGTGGTTCTCTACAAACCCAGAGGAAAACTAATTTTAAATTACTATTGAAATATCGGGAAAGGCACCAAAAATAAAGCAGAGGATTATGCATTACTCAAAGGCCTCCAACTAGCAAACACCCGCCAAATTTCCAAGATGAATGTTATAGGCGACTCCAAGACAATCATATGGATGATGGTCCAGGGGACAGACCCAAAAATTTGATCCTAAAAAGAATAATTGATCGAATACAAGTTGACTCAAATACCCTCAAGCAAACATTCTTTCACATTCTGAGGGAAAACAACACGAAAACAGATAAATTGGCGAATGAAGCCATTGGGAAACCTTTTGGAACCTTAGGTGTGGAGGGTGTTGAAGCCTTAGCCCCCTTAACCTAATGCGTCACATGACCAGGGGCCAATGCACAAAGGTTAGAGGTCGTGCTTATTGGAGCTCCAACACAAAAGAGGACATGTGGATCAAGCACGTGGAGCAGGTGGAGCAGACTAACGACAATGGGGAATGGTGGAGTAGACGGGTGGCAAGTGTGATTTCTACGCCTCACCGACCAAGTACAACTGTGATTAACAACTTATGTGACGACTTCATCATGGTTTCAAGTGGCTAGTTATTCCGTCCATTCGAGCTCGTGGGAACACAAGGAATGAAGGCTCTGACACAAATAGATCATGCATGCAACAATCTAGACGCGCGGGTAATTTGTCAAGGTGACATTAGGTTCAAATCCAAGCCTGCGAACATGAATGCCTCAGGTACATCACACCGGGTAGATTATGTGACCTTTCTGTTTGGCACGAACTCAACATTGATCGTTATATGGGGTAATTTTGGCTAGTACTCGTCCTTGCAGGGGAAAATTATATTTGTGGTTTTGGTAATCCATTTTCGACTAGTGCTCTCCCTTTACTGCTTAGGCTGCTCTTTATCATTTGTCTTTCAGAGTTTCTCCTCCCAGATTTTCTGGGCTCCCCCCTATTTTTCCTTGAGTTTCCCACCACCTCGACCTCCGTCTTGTCTCTGTTCCACCTAGACCTTAACCCAATGGTCTCTATTGATTTCGGCTCCGCCTTTGTTTTTTCCATTACAAAGAAATCCCAATTCACTGTAGCTTTGCGGCCTTGTTAGCAGCTTGGACAATTCTTAGAGGAGCCAAAGTGCATCAACACTAGTACATATGCAGGGTGTCAAGGGCCTTCTTACTAGCTCTGGTCAGCTGGAACTTGAGGAGGAATGCGTGGGATGTCAAAGGATGCAAATTCAGATGGGAGTGCTTAGCTCCACTCCAACATTTGAACTTGAAACCCTCTCTCAACAGAAACACCTGATTGAAAGGCTTCAAGATTAAAGTAATGCCTAGAGGAGTCAGATTGAAGAGCAATGCAACAGTATGGAGATAACACAACATTGTTTGGATCAACTTGATCGAACTCATCATCAACCAAGCACACCAGAAAACAGCCAGGGAGCATCCAAGAATGTAAACTTAGTCACAAGAAACCAAATTCCAGACCTCAACGAGCCCCATCCAGACTCAATTTGGGAACAACAGGGCCATTCAAATATCAAAATGTATTCAGGTAGTTGAGTTCTTTTATAATTTAGATTTCATGTTTTTCTTTTCGATATATATCAACGAAGTATTTTATAGATTGTATTCTGTAAAATACAATCAATGCAATATAGCTAGGGAAGGTGGAAATCTATGAACACCAATTTTGTTTTAGTATTTCCAAGCTTCAAAGTCTTTACTTCTCGAAGGCCTCTAATGGTCCTTTTTTTGTAATACAATGGATTTATCCACACTTTTTAATATATATTTCCCAGTTCTTGTAAAAAAAATAAATTCAACGATGATGGTTACCTAAATCCGTGGTTAGTGTTGTACACACACACACACACACACAGATATGACTAAAGAAACATACTATTACCTATGTAAATACATATCTAAGATGTCAATTATTTAAGAATAAAGATGCTTTTATGAATTATAGAGTTCACATCAATAATCTCTAAAAGTTATAAGAATTGAGGTGACAGTTTAGAGTGTTAGACGTTATATTATTAATATTCTTAATTATTAATTTAGAGATAAAATTTATGACTGAATTAATTTATGATGCCCGTATATTAATATTAGAAGGATGTTGAATTTATGAATTAATGACGATCTATATCAACAATTTATGTTGTTTGGTTTTACTTTTAAATATTTTCCTATTGAAGTAATTTAAGGATAAATGATTATTGTTACGATAGATATGCCCTTAGAATTATGGATAGACTTTCTTTAGACGTTGCTATAAGCGTCTTCATTGCACAAGAATTGTTACTTTTACTTATGTAATTAGATACTTTAGATGACCTTTAGAGTTGATGCGCAACTTGTGTATCATTGAGTAGTGATGTTAGAGGCTTTTCTTTTACTCCTAGAACATTAAAGAGTTTGATTTCATTGTAGGAAAATCTTAGAACCATCTTGACTAATTAAAAAGTTGAAAATTGTGCAACTTAAATAATGCTAGAAGTTATAGATTTAGTAGTAGTATTAGATTATATTATGTGGTAACACGGGATATGTTACATTTCCCTCATCTGATTGAACGAGTCATTCTGTCCCGTCAACATAAATGGTGCTAGAAGGAGGGCCAGATGACAAGATGAGCCTATGGAGTCATTTCCATTAATATTTTGTTTTAATTTACTGATGGCTCCATCCCAAATCCATTTATGGAGGTTTTTTTCTGGTACTATACCTCCCAAACCTCCTAGAAAGATTTTACATTTCTTGTCGCAACTTAGATTTGACGACAAGAGTGAAATCTCTACATCTGAACATGCTTTACATTTTTGGAAATTTTGTTGTTCTCACAATATTACAGATAGAAATATCATTTGCAAGTTGTTCACTCTCACTTTTGTAGGCTGGGTCAAGAGGTGGTGCAAGACTTTTCCGGTCGCCTCTATTCACACATGGGAACAATTTATACATAAATGTTTGCATGCTTTTGAGAATTATGATTATGATAATTTGTGTTCATAAATTTTAGAGCTTAAGAAGAACGAAGATGAATCTCTTAAAGAATTTGTTATCAGATTTACTCATCTTTGTTGTAGATTTCCTTTGGATAATAGGCCCTCTAACAATGATTTGATTTCCTCTTTAGTTTTTCTTATTAATTAAACAGACCAGCTAATGGATGAAGGATCTAAATTGTGTTTTAATGTTCCTTTACATGTTGATTTAGATTTAAATGAAAATATTGTAAATACTAATCTTTTAGTTGAACTTCATATGTATGGATATTTCTTTACTATGGGGGATATAGATCGGATAGAAAACTATTTTTTGGAAGAAGAATATGTATCCTCTCACCACTCCATTCCCCCTTTCTTTCGTTGTGATGAAAAATAAGTCTCTTGTGTAAATTCAAGTTCGTATTTTTCTGTAGTTGCCTAAGAGGAGGGTTTTCGTGTTGATAATGGGACACTTTGGGTCACACTGATGGTTATGCCAGGCTCTCATTATCCTATCTCGTCTTTTCCATCACAAGAAACGAAGAAGGGATCCATGGAGCAAAACTTGAAATATGATCACTTTGTTAATGAAGAAAATATGGACACTCATGAAATGAATTCTTCGTCATCCATGGATAATTTGGAATTAGTTCCTCTTGATTTGGATTGTCCTGTTGTTACAAATTCTCCTTGTATAACCAACATAGAGCTAGAATGTTTTTCTATTGCTGATGGATTATTTATTGAGACTTCTTGTTATGTGGATTCTTTTGATTTGTTGCCCACTTCTAATTATGAGTTTGCTATGCAATAATTTTCAGATTCTCATATTGTGCAGGAGAAAAACAACCACACTGATCATTTCATTCAAGGAGAAGAAATAAACATGCAAGACACACCTCTTTTATCACAACAGTCCAACGTTTGCTTGGATGAGAAATACCGTGTTGAGGAAGAACATATTGGTTGTGAAACCATGCCTAGTGTGGAGCCCTCCAATTCACAATCAATCACCCATGTTTTTATAGAGGAAGAACTATCATTCAGGGAGTCACTTTTTAAAAAATTTTCTTGTTCTAGAGAGGCTTTCAATCCTCTTAATTCTTCCACTTATTATTGTTTATATCCCAATCTCTTTAATGGTTTGACCCTGCAGGAAACCACCCACCATTTCACTCAAATGAACTCAATAGTATTGAATTTTTACTTATATAGCTAGTAATTACGATTCTTCTTTATTATTATAAGCATCTAGCACATTAGATGCATAAATAAGATCACTAAAACATAGTCAATCACATAAACAATAGAGACACATAGATTATTCTAGGAAACCCTCACGGGGGAGAAAACCAAATAAAACTTCCTCAATATAGATAGACCAAAGACCAAATAGAAGATCGTCCTCTACGCCTTCACTAGGAAGAGTATCGCACCCATTAACCAATTAATACCAAGAGATAGACCAAAACCCTCCTTGATGTCACCCCTAGTTGCAATAGTGTCTCCTCCAAGACTTGTGCACTGCAGAGTTGGTTGGTGTGTGTGTCCAAATGAGGCACTGACCTCTCTTATAAATAGTGGTCTGGCCAGCCTATAATTAGGTTTGGTCCGACCTGTCACTTTACCCTCTTAATTTACAATTAACTGTCAAGGCACAATAGGGATGACTTTTACAAAGGAACAATAGGGAATAATTAATAAATATAATATAACAATATTATTTAACACTCTTTCTAAGGTAGAATATTCTTTGAAGTTACTATATTTCAACACTCCCCCTTAACAAGAAGGGTATTCTACTGACAACATCAACAACAACTGACTGGACTCAATACAACATCAAGAGGAGGAGATATCATCATCAACATCGGGAACACTGTCAGTCATATCTACAGGTCATCACAAGTTTTTATCATCATCAACATCATTAGAAACTAAACATCATCATCATCTACAACACGGAGTTGGAGTAACATCATCATCATACACAACATGAAGCTGGAACAACAACATCATCAACATCACGAAGCTGAAACAACAACATCAACAACACGAAGTTGGAACAACAATATCATCAACAAAATGAAGCTCAAACATCAACATCAACAACATGAAGCTGGAACAACAACATATATATGTGGCAATAGAATGAGGCAAGTGCATCAATGACAACATCCGTGGTACTTTGACAAACTATCCTTACTGTACCTTCAGGATCTGCCCATGAATCATAAGATTACCTAAGATATAAAATACTAACAAGCTACCACGTGGTACTCTGACAGATCTTCCTTATTGGACCTTCGAGATCTGTCCAGGAATCATAAGATTCCCTAGGATATAAAATCCTAGCTGAGATACCACCACCGACCACAACATACTTTCCTTGATAAAGGAAAATCTCTTTTAGGATCTTCCAAACTTCAATACCTAAGAAATAATTCATTGGGCCTAGGTCTTTCATTTCAAATTCAACGGAAAAATTCTTCTTACAATCTATGATGAGCTTTTCTTCATCTGTTAAGAATAATTCATCCACATATAGAAAAAATATAACTATCAATCCTAAAAAAACAACTATCAATCCTACCATACCAAGCTCTTGGAGCTTGCTTCAACATGCAAACATGAGTCTTCCTATCCAGTACTTCGAAAACAAATTTTCACATCACATTGTACCAACCTGGTACACTTTCTTAACTACAACTTAATCAGCACAATCATGTGCTAGCTCTATGTGCTTTCTGCAAAGCACTATCTGAATCACTGCATGAGAGTATGTTCTCTACTCTCTCTGCAACTATTCCTATGGGACTAGGACTCTACAACTGCAGCTGCAATGAAGCTGAGAATGACTGCTCCATACTCACTATGGCTCCTAAACTCCGAGAGTAACTCCTCTACTCTATCACAATAACATCTTCATCTGAAACTAAGAGTGGATCAATAACTGACACCGAGGGTATATTATCCTCTTTCTCTGGAGGTAACTCAATCTTCTATTGTATTCGTGTCTCCATGGCCCAACTCATGTACTGTACCAACTGGAACCAAAGATAACTCAATCTCCAATAGAAGGATTTTCATACTTGCTCCCTGAATCTCATATTGTGTCGAATTCTTTTAATGAATCATGTTTGTTCTATATATACTTCTTCTGATTACTGGAGAAAGTGTCTTGTCATAGTATTCTCCCTCTTGCTGGGAGAATCATTTGGACTCAAATCAGGCTATTACATCTCTATGAATGGTCCTAGGGAAACTGATCCTCCTTACTAGATTGTGAGGGTTGAATCCCTCTGAACTCTAGCTCCTTTTGAGCTGGTACTTGGTGGGGCCTCCTGCCTCACCACTGGTGGAGCCATATTCTCTTCATGATATGGCTCATCAATTCTATATGGATTTGCATCCTGAAAAGTCTCACGAGATCATACTGGTCTCTTCCTGGTTACTGCAATGCTTTTGGGTAGGCCCTTATGGATCTACTAACTCTTCTCGATGATATGAAGAGTGATAAACTGCACTAGAGGGATTTGTTTTTTCATCTTTGGAGCCTTCTTCTCCTCATGATCTGTCTCCATGTATCATCTAATATGTTTCCTCCTGCAACCGTCACTATATCTCCCTTAGAGTTTTCACCTCTGACCTGCCCGAAACTAGAGAAACATGGGAGAAACAATGGACAAGAATAATACTCTTTATTATAATAATAAAAACAATAGTGAGAACGATCGTCATAATATCTCCTTCAGAGCTATCACTTGTGACCTATCTGTAACAAGGATAAAAAGTAAGAAATGCAATCATAAGGAATGAGCGAAACACTCTTCTAGTGTTGTGATCATTCATTCCTCCATGGTAACCGTGAAACAAAACAAGAAGTTTCTCTTGGAGGAGATGCTAGTTATATCTAGTAAATGATTACAGTAAGTGTTTATCTCAATAGTGCTTGTTGAGGAAAATATATGAAATGATCTTAGTCAAGCATTTTCAGATTCTTCTTGGCTAAGGAAAAATAGAAGGGAATATCACGCTATGTTTATAGCCATCAAAATCAATATCCTAACTCACAAGTATTGATTACAAGTGCTTAGGCTAGTCTTTTTATAAATAAAAGCTTGCTGGAAAATTCATTTTTTATGTGATTTTATGAATATAACAGTTGCTGAAATAAATGTAGGGATAGAAGCAAAGACACCAAAATGATAATCAAGACAGATGAGACATATAACAATCCTTTATTTCATTCTAATTCACCAAAGAGTCACTCTCTTTACAAAATTTTGTGAAGAAATTTTGGGCCAATGTCAAACTTAGACATCTCGGATGGAAAATACAAAAGTACCTCTGACAGAAAATAAAAAACTGAACTCTAAAAGCTGGATCAACTTGCCACAGATTGCTGCCCACTTGACTCTGCACAATAGCCTTTGTTAGTCATGAAAAATAATTCACAAACATATAATTCTACACAGACTATCAAAGATAGATCAACACCTCTGAAAAACAAGTGTCTGAAAAACTTGCTTGAGAAGAATAGTCCAGATAACTCATTGTTGATGTTTTACTTTCTTAGGGACGATGCTCTTCCAATTCTCACAGATATTAGTGGAAGAATGGCCCAGATGATTCAATTTATATATCATAACAATGTTTTTAGTGCAGGTTGATGATATGATTGTTATGGAGAATGTATGTGTCCAAACAATAGATGTATACTACTGTAGTGGACATGTTCTACTGATTGTGACTATATGTCACTAATTAAGTATCTGTGTGCTACTTGGTGTGGAAGTGTACCACTGGATTGTAGTTGTGTGCTACTATGGATAGACACATTTGTTTTCTATTGAATTCCATTGTTCCGATCGCCTTGAAGACTATCAGTAGTGTTGGAAATGATTATTAACTAGATGGATGATCAATGGACATAATTTCCCAGACGAAAAATGGTTCAGAACATTTATTCTTCTAGGACATATGTCCGGATTAGAAGAATGGCTCTTGTGTCACTCTATGGAGTGAGTGACTTATCCAACATCATGTTTGATTACTCATATGGAGTATGGTTTCGAGAGAGGATGCAACTAATGACACTGATAGTGATGATGGTGCTCATGATCTAGTCATGAGATAGTCTATACGACTATGTTGATGCTACCGGGTAAATGGTATGTTTGTGCTCAAGACCATTACTTTCAAACACCTCTCTAGCTAGGAGGGAGTGTTGATATTATGATAGTTGTGGGAGGTATTTACCTCCACATGTAAACCTAACGAGAATAGAATATTTCGGGAAGCAAGAATAAACCCTAAATTAGTTGGCTAATAACCCTAGAAGACAAGTCGGCTCAAGAGGATAATTTGTATTAGGTTATTAGCCTCAAATAGAAGAAGTCGTCTAAAGGAAATATTATATACTAAGTAAATAGGCACCCATAATGAGAAGTCGGCCCAGGAAGTTTTCCAGTTTTAGTATAAATACAGTTGGCTAGTCTTCATTCCGGTAGGCATTCTCAGAACTGCAGAAGCAACACTTGTGCGCACAACAGTTGGCCAGTTTGTGCGCAAGTTTGGAGGAGAGCTACCGTTGCAGCTGCTGCAGCTAGAAGATTTCGGTTTTGGCCTGGACTCTCTCTTGGTTATGGTTTGGACTCTCTGATTAGATCTTGTTACTCATATTTGGTGTGCTATCCTTGGAGAGAGGTGCGTTATCTTGTTTCACTATCTAACCTAGGGTTTTCTTCCGGAATGATTCTCTATCAAGGTTAAGGTGCTCATGGGTGGCTTCGGCCTATGGTTGGGTGACAATAGTGATATTGTCTATTTTTAAATGAGAATATCCATTATATTCTAACACGACCTTCCTCTGATGAACGAATGCGATCTTTCACTCGCCGCATCAACGATTTCCGTTAACTCTGGATCTCCCTCGCCGTCGACACTCCTGATCACTTTGATGTCTCCTTTCTTCAACGAATGAATAAGATATAGCCTCGTCTAGATATACCCATCCAAGTTTCAAGTGAATACGTAAAGGGCTCCAAACTCCTTGTGGGACCACTCTCATTCATCAACCACTCAGATAATGGCACTTGTACCCCTCAGGGACATGTTGGAAGCCATGCTGACATCTCCCCTTTCTTCATGTGCATGGAACCTAAGATTATCTATGAATGATATCAATCTCTCCTATATCCCATCAATGGTTCTCATTCCCCTTCCGATCCTCCATCGTTTTCGACACTCCGGGACTCAACTCGCTCCCTTACCAATCCTCCGTCGCCGACAATGACCTTCTCGTCGTCGATGTTCCTCTTCCCAAGAGTTTGGATGTTTTATCTCTCTCCTCTGACAATGACATCCTCCTCCATCGACAACCTAGGTATGTTTACCCGCTAGATCAACGAATATGATTTTTCCCCTCCACACACATAGAAAACCACCCAAAATTCAGATCAATGGTCTAGATTTTCCCCACATGCATGATTAACGACTGTTGAGAACTAATTTTAAAACAACCATATCCAGAGCTACAAGTGTCAGAATGAGGCCCATGATACCTCGTTGGAAAGGTATTGGACAAAAGAACACAGTGGTACATGTATCTAGGCCAAACATGTGACTGAAGACACAAAAAAAATGCAGAAAACAAACACCCACATATTTGGGAGACAAATGGACTGTGTAGTCTTCAAACATTCATATATGGAGCTACGAGCAACGAAATTAGGCACATGAGGGCTCGATGGAAATCTAGAAGAGTGAATAACATGCTGGGATAGGAATCAATAGCATATTGAAAGAAACAATGGACCAAAAGTGAAAAACATAGGTGGAAACCAAATTGAGATGTAAACTGGGTATGCTGACTTCAAATCATCATATCTTGGGATACAAGAAACAAAAGCGAGCCAACAATAGCCCATCTGAAATCTATAATAGAGGCGAATAAGCCACAATGATTTAATTTAGCAGAACAACTCAAACAATTCCTAGAAAATTTCGATGAATTGAAGATAACGCCAATGAGTAGAGTTAATGATTGTTTTTTAATGAATATCATTTGTAAGTTGCCATAGGGCGAATGTAACCTCCTAGAAGTCTTTTCATATTCCATTTGTAACTCCCGCATCCAGATTTTTGAAATGTAAAAAAGAAATTGAGGGAAAAATGAAAAGAACAAGGAGGAGAACTCAAGAGTCTCTCTTGTCTTATAAAAGGGTAACTCATAGGATAGAGGAATACTTTTTCCCTTTGTAACAAAATATGGTACTATTATCTCTAAGTAATAAAGAGCAGGAGACATTTCATAAATTTTCGGCTTTGATAGATGCAATAGAGACTATTCATTATGCATTTATCTTTTTCTTGAGTAGATAGGATTCTGTTGTATGAATTATTTCTGAACTATGTTTTTCTTACTCATGTTGTCACATATTTCTTCATGGGTACATAAATGATGTTATAGATGTATTGTGAAACTATTTTTTTTATGCATTTGTAGCATTGTTGTTTTCATTTATCATTAGAATATATGAACTATTTCTAGTTTTGCTTGTGTTATCTTTCACTGTACTCATTCTTCTATTTTTTCTCCGAGGATAGGTTAGAATTAGTTAGATTAGATTGGTTTCATTTAGTTAGATTAGTCTTAGAATTAGATAGAACTTTTGGGGGGCAGTTCACTGTATTTGCCCTTTTATTTCTTTTTACTCTGAGTAGCAATGAGACCCATAAACTCGTGAGAAACGCTACCCTATACAAGAGTGGGTCTGATTGGGACCTACCATTAGACGTTTTTTGTAACATCCCTTACTACTGATCACACTTATATTGACTTATTCTTTGAGGAAACTTGCGTGCAAGTGACTCGATTATGTTACATTATGATTCCATTTCGATTATGAGTTATATATGATGATAATGTATTGTGATTTATATGTTACTTTCATATGTATAAGTTTTGACAGATATTATTGACGAGTTCTCCTGAGTGTGCAGGACACATGACAAGTTATGGATGGCGATGGCTTCAATGGACTTCCTTGGACTCCGGATTGAGTCAGGGAGTGGATTTCATTTTGTTTGAGTATTTCATTTTATGCACATGTGATATATGATTTATTACAATATGATTTATGCATATGGATTATTGACACTATTTTTGTTAGTGGATGCAGTCTTGACGATGCTTGCTAATCCAACTCATATAAGGAGTAAAAGGGTCATGCATAGAAACCAAACAGTTGAGGGATAGGTATGGAAACATCCTTTTCATGGCCTACTAACACTCCCGCTGTGATCTGAACTGTAGGTTAACAATTACCTAGTTTGAGAGGTCCATAATGCCGTGAGGGACGATTGAGACAGTCTCTCATGAAGATTTGTAAGGGGCACGAAATAACGCAGAATCCTTATTCCTTAGAATCCCTTAGTCTCTCACAAGGCCGACCAAGTGGAGTGTTGACTCCAAGTATAAAAAAAACTTCCAAGACTAGTCAAAGACGAGTGACACCCTTGGAGCACGAAGGTGCATCTTGAAGGCAACATCACGTAATTAAATGCGAGTCAATAAATCTAGATGGCATAGAAAATTTAATGAAATGTTTAGACCTTGTTAGAAAAAAGTATTAATTAATCAGTAAATTATAAACTTAGAACCTAACAAGAGTCTAAGCCTAAGTCTAAGTGTAGTTTAAATAAGGGACTAAATAAAATATTAAATAAGTCAAAAGATATGAAATAAAATCAAACTCAAGGAAAAGAGGGAATACAAATTTAAAGGTTGAGAAAATTGCACATGTGTGCATGAAAATAATAAAAGAGATTTTTAAATAGAAAGAAATTAAAACATGAGAGAATAAGCATACACATAGAGTAACATCTTGAGTCAAACTACCACAAATCCTAACTAAAAGAAGAGTCTTAATCCAACTCAAACTAAGATCTAGTTAGGGGACACTCATTAAATGAGAATTTCGGGAACTAAGGCACAACTAAGAGATAAAATAGGAACACATTGGGGAATGTGAGGGAAAATGACTTTTTAAATAAAATAAAAAGGGAAATTACATGTGCAACTTGGGGAGAATGTGACACATGTAGTGGGTGGATAATCCTCTAATTAAACTATTAAAAATTAAATAATTGTACACAAGTACATGTGTCAATGAGGATTTTTCTTTAAAATAATTGAGAGAAAGGGAGAGGGGGCTCGCTTCTTTTTAGTATTGTTATGTTGCCAAAATTTTGGTTGAACTAGTTTTACTTGTGAGAGTTGGGTTCCAAAGCTTGAACAAAATGGAAGCTCTTCCTTGCGAGGCAAGTTTTTGGTGCTATTATTTCTGGTTTTTGTGTGTGGCCCCTTTGTAGCTCGGGGGGATAAGGGGGAAGAAGAGTACCCCTAGCGTTGGCTGGGAGGTACTGGTGAAGTTTTGAGATTAGCAGGTGAAGGAACGAATTTGAAAAGCTACTCAAGGATTGAAGATCATCATCAAACTTACTTCAATTTATGGTTACAATATTTAATTATGTTATCATTGTAATATTATAAGGAATATTGTTGAGCAATACTGTTGTCCAATGATGAACTTAATGAGATGTATATTGCAAACAAATGAATTACATTTCTTGTTATTGTTCAGTTATTTATTAGAATTATAATGTGTTATGTTATTTTATATGTATTCTCTTATCTATAAAAACTAGTAAATTTCTATAGATTGAATCTGATTAGCTACTCAACCCTTGTTCTCCTTAAATTTACTTGTCGAATTGATTTGTCCTCGTCCTAGATTTCTGTATAGAATTGACGCGTTTGTTAATACTCATAAGTTTGATTATGCATGAGTTGAGTACTAAGTTGATCTTGCATAATAAGTTCAAGATAAAAAGAATCGACTATACTGGGTACATGTTACCCATACAATTGGATAATAAGTTGTCGATTCCCTGCGAGAAAACAGATTCACTCTATTACCTTTACTACCCTAATGATGGAATTGATGTTTAAGCATTGAACTTTAAATGTCGAAGAAACATTACCTATTACTTGGACGACCTTACACTCCTTTGTTTGAGACACGAGTTTTATATTCGAATAATAATGATAATTATTACTAACTAGTTATTAGGTTGTTGTTAGAGATAATGCTTTCATTAATGCTGTACTAAGTTTGAGGATTTGGTTTGAGATATTCTAGGAGGTTGTTGAGATATTTTCTCAACCTACATCTCCATATTTGGAGTTAGTTGGATCTCACTCCAACTATATATACATGTAATGCATCTGTGTGAGTGTGCAATACAAACTATTTTCTGTGTGTGAATACTATGCAATGGTTTCTCCTCATTTCTCTATTTTGGTATCAGAGCGAGTTCTGGATTAACTCCCTCGCAAGAGAGCTGGGAAGATGTGAGAGCCGATTCCACTATAGCAGTAGGATTAGAATGAGTGCATTTTTGTGTGTATGTTTGAGTGTTAATTCCACTGTGTGTTAGAAAGAGCTGCTGCTCGAGTAATTGGAGTTGTGCAAACTATTTTGGATGCCTTGAACTGTTCACAATTGATCTTGATGTCTTGGATCCCTTTCTCGTGGATTGCGTTGAAGCCATAGAGACACCGCTGGTGTGATACAGGAATTGATCACATCTTGGATGCGGACAACCCAATTCTTGTAGAGATCCGTATCGACTGATTTGCATTGAAGACATGCCATTGCAAAGTTCTCTTCTCAGATTTTGAAGTTTTAATTTCATGGAGGTTATTGTAAAGCATATCAAGTTTATGAAATTATGGAAAGCCATAGTTATCAGGGAAGACGCGAAGACTGTTTTGTTAGCCGTCTTTTTGAGGATGAGTTGGAGCTGCAGTCCTTTGATCTACGTTTTCCCATAGAACGTCGACGGTTATATAGTTATTTAAATGAAAGAAAATTTGCATTACATTATATTTACTTTTGTATTTTTACGTGTGGCTATGCTATTTTATGTTGTAATCTATTAAGTATAGCGTGAAATTTTTGTAATGCAGAACCAAAATTATAGAACATATTAGCATAATTTTAAATTGGTGGTTCTCCATGGCGTGAGAACAAATCATTAATTTAATTATGTCTAAGTTTTTTATATGCTAATGTGACCCGTCGTGCTCTAGGATTATTACTTACAAGTTATTTTTATGAGGTCAAGTTGTGAAAATGACCACTGAAGACATTCAGTATATAGATCATTCTCCTACATAACTGTTGAAATTTTCTCTTCGGGGGAATTCAACAGATGGAGGTGTATCCATAGGATGGTTCAGTATCAAGATTGTCCTTCGGGAAGTCTAGAAGTGTAAGTTCTACAAAGAACGTCAAAGATGGTCATAAACTTTTGTACTTTAAATGTGTCAAATGGGAAGCTTGAATGTGTGGAGAAGAAAACAGCGGAAGCTAGAAGATTTAGAGCGGGTGTAAGCGCTGATGAAGACTAGTCAAACAAAGACAAATGACAAATTTTGTAATTGTGATTTCAGTATTGTAAGTTTTTTGAATGTAAGCATTAAAGGGGGGTGTTAGAGACAATGCTTTCATTAATGATGTACTAAGTTTGGGGATTTGGTTTGAGATCTTGTAGGAGATTGTTGAGATGTTCTCTCAACCTACATCTCCATATTTGGAGTTAGTTGGATCTCACTCCAACTATATATACATGTAATGTATCTATGTGAGTGTGCAATACAAACTATTTTCTGTGTGTGAATACTGTGCAATGGTTGCTCCTCATTTCTCTATTTGTTGTTTGATTCAAAATTTTGTTAGAAAGTCATTATATCGGGTTAAGGATTTTAGGGATGCACGCCGATGATTTATTTGTATTAGTTTTATTGCTGTGTAGATAACTGTTAAGACCACTACACCGAGTGGTAGTTCAATTAAAATTCAACTTAACCTTCCATATTGAGATAACTGGAGAAGTGGAGCCAGTTACAGGGCGATCTTCTGTTCACTTGGTTAAACAAAAACTTGCGAGATGAGAAAAATAAAAAGAGAAAAATAAATTATATTTGACTTGTCTACTGCTCCTCCTTACGCCTTAAAACTGTAGTCCCTTGGTAGCAAGATACCTGTCCAGAATTATTGATTTAATTAGTCTTCCAATTTAGTTATTTAATTAAAACGTTTCTAAAATTTGACTAATTGTTATGATGGAAACTCATAATGTGTTTGTTCCTTATCTATTGAAAAATAAGTGTGCATTACCAATGGTATAGCGATTAGTTAAAAAATGACTTGATGAACTTAGAGGATGGGAATGTTTTTGACTCTTGAAGGCATTATTGCAACAACGATTTATTTTAGTACCGATATAGGAATATTTTGGTGAGGAGGATAAAAGTAAATTGAATTTTATACATCTTTTTATTTAGAGCCATTATAAAAATTTCCTGTAATTTTTGTGTTACAAATAAGACTAATAAAGTTGTATAGCATGTGAGCCATAATCAAGAACTCCTAAGTGGTCATGATAGATGCTAAAGGTAAAGGTGTTAAATATACCAATTGCAATAAAATATTTACTAATAGTTATGATGTGCATATTCTAGGAACCTTAAGGGAATTGGAATAAAAATAATAGGATGTTGGAATTATTGTTAATATTCAACGATGATGGCATGGGGGGGGGCAGGGGGGTGGTTCTCTACAAACTCGGAGGAAAACTAATTTTAAATTACTACTGAAATATCGAGAAAGACACCAAAAAAAAAGCAGAGGATTATGCATTACTCAAAGGCCTCCAACTAGCAAACACCCGCCAAATTTCCAATTTGAATGTTATAGGCGACTCCAAGACAGTCATATGGATGATGGTCTAGGGGACATACCCAACAAATTTGATCCTAAAAAGAATAATTGATCGAACACAAGTTGAATCAAATTCCCTCAAGCCAACATTCTTTCACATTCTGAGGGAAAACAACATGGCAGGAGATAAATTAGCGAATGAAGCCATTGGGAAACCTTTTGGAACCTTAGGCGTGGAGGGTGTTGAAGCCTTAGCTCCCTTAACCTAATGCATCACATGACCATGGGCCAATGCACAAAGTTTAGAGGTTGTGCTTATTTGAGCTCCAACGCAAAAGAAGACATGTGGATCAGGCACGTGGAGCAGGTGGATCGGGCAAGCGACAATGGGGAATGGTGGAGCAGATGGGTGGCAAGTGTGATCTCTATGCCTCACCGACCAAGTACAACCGCGATTAAAACTTATGTGATGAATTCATCATGGTTTTGGGTGGCTATTTATTTCATCCATTCCAGCTCGTGGGAACACAAGGAATGAAGGCTCTGACACAAATGGATCATGCATGCAACAATATAGAAACGTAGGTAATTTGTCAAGGTGACGTTAGGTTCAAACCCAAGACCGTGAACATGAATGCCTCAGGTACATCGCACCAAGTAGATTATGTGACCTTTCTGTTTGGCACGAACTCAACATTGATCATTATATGGGGGAATTTCGGCCAGTAATCGTCCTTGCAGGGGAAAAGTCTATTTGTGGTTTTGGTAATCCATTTTTGACCAGTTCTCTCCCTTTACTTCTTAGGCCACTCTTTATTGTTTGTCTTTCAGAGTTTCTCCTCCTAGAGTTCCTGGAATCCCCCCCGTTTTTCCTTGAATTTCCCACCACCTCGACCTCCGTCTTATCTCTGTTCCATCCAGACCTTAACCCAATGGTCTATGTTGATTTCGGCTCCGCCTTTGTTTTTTCCATTGATCGTTATATGGGGGAATTTCGGCCAGTAATCGTCCTTGCAGGGGAAAAGTCTATTTGTGGTTTTGGTAATCCATTTTCGACCAGTTCTCTCCCTTTACTTCTTAGGCCACTCTTTATCATTTGTCTTTCAGAGTTTCTCCTCCTAGAGTTTCTGGACTCCCCCCCGTTTTTCCTTCGTCTTGAATTTCCCACCATCTCGACCTCCGTCTTGTCTCTGTTCCACCCAAACCTTAACCTAGTGGTCTATGTTGATTTCGGCTCCGCCTTTGTTTTTTCCATTACACAGAAATCCCAATTCGTTGTATCTTTGCGGCCCCCTTAACATCTTGGACAATTCTCAGAGGAGCCAAAGTGCATCAACACTAGTACATATGCAGGGTGTCAAGGGCCTTCTTATTGGCTTTGGTTAGCTGGAACCCGAGGAGGAATGCGTGAGATGCAAAAGGACGCAAATTTAGATGGGAGTGCTTAGCTCCACTCCAACATTTGAACTTGAAACCTTTTCTCAACACAAACACCTAATTGAAAGGCTTCAATATTAAAGTTATGCACAAAGGAGTCAGATTGAAGAGCAATGCAGCAATTTGGAGATAATGGAAACTTATTTAGTTGAACTTGAACGAATTCAACATCAACCAGGAACACTAGAAATCACCCTGGGAGAGTCCAAGAATGTGCCAGACTCAATTTGGGAACAACAGGGCCATTCAAAGATCAAAATGGATTCAAGTAGTTGAGTTCTTTTAAAATGTAGATTTCATGTTTTGCTTTTCGATATATATCAATGAAGTATTTTATAGATTGTATTTTGTAAAATACAATCAATGCAATATAGCTAGGGAAGGTGGAAACTCTATGAACACCAATTTTGTTTTAATATTTCCAAGCTTCAAAGTCTTTACTTCTCGAAGGCCTCTAATGATCTATTTTTTGTAATACAATGGATTTATCTACACTTTTTAATATATATTTCCCAATTCTTGTAAAAAAAATAAATTCAACAATGATAGTTACCTAAGTCCCTGGCTAACATTGTACACTTTTAT
>JZKD02S1703583.1:50906-69910 GCA_000966675.3 Picea glauca
CTAAAGAAACATACTATTACCTATGTAAATACATATCTAAGATGTCAACTATTTAAGAATAAAGATACTTATATGAATTATAGAGTTCACATCAATAATATCTAAAAGTTATAAGAATTGAGGTGACAGTTTAGAGAGTTAAACGTTATATTATTAATATTCTTAATTATTAATTTAGAGATAAAATTATGATGTCCGTATATTAATATTAGAAGGATGTTGAATTAATGAATTAATGGCGATCTATTTCAATAATTCATGTTGTTTGGTTTTACTTTTAAAGATTGAAGTAATTTAAGGATTAAATGATTATTATTTATTTATTTGCGGAATCGCCAATATCATCAAATGCATGAAATGTACTTTCTTCATAATTTTAGTTAGACATTTCATATAACATTTATTGTTACGATAGATATGCCCTTGGAATTATGGATAGACTTTCTTTAGACGTTGCTATAAGCGTCTTCATTGCACAATAATTGTTACTTTTACTAAAGTAATTAGATACTTTAGATGACCTTTAGAGTTGATGCGCAACTTGCGTATCATTGAGTAGTGATGTTAGAGGCTTAGCTTTTACTCCTAGAACATTAAAGAGTTTGATTTCATTGTAGGAAAATCTTCGAACCATCTTGATTAATTAAAAAGTTGAAAATTGTGCAACTTAAATAATGCTAGAAGTTATAGATTTAGCAGCAGTATTAGCTTATATTATGTGGTAACAAGGGATATGTTACATTTCCCTCATCTAATTGAACGAGTCATTTTGTCCCGTCAACATAAATGGTGCTAGAAGGAGGGTCAAATGACAAGATGAGCCTATGGAGTCATTTGCATTAATATTTTGTTTTAATTTACTGATGGATCCATCCCAAATCCCTTTATGGAGGTGTTTTTTTGGTACTATACCTCCCAAACCTCCTAGAAAGATTTTACATTTTTTGTTGCAACTTAGATTTGACGACGACAGTGAAATCTCTACATCTGAACATGCTTTACATTTTTGGAAATTTTGTTGTTCTCATAATATTACAGATAGAAATATCATTTGCAAGTTGTTCACTCTCACTTTTGCAGGCTGGGTCAAGAGTTGGTCCGAGACTTTTCCGGTCACCTCTATTCACACTTGGGAACAATTTATGCATAAATGTTTGCATGCTTTTGAGAATTATGATTATGATAATTTGTGTTCATAAATTTTAGAGCTTAAGAAGAACAAAGATGAATCTCTTAAAGAATTTGTTATCAGATTTAATCATCTTTGTTGTAGATTTCCTTTGGATAATAGGCCCTCTAACAATGATTTGATTTCCTCTTTAGTTTTTCTTATTAATGAAACAAACCAGCTAATGGACGAAGAATCTAAATTGTGTTTTAATGTTCCTTTACATGTTGATTTAGATTTAAACGAAAATATTGTAAATACTAATCTTATAGTTGAACTTCATATGTCTGGATATTTCTTTACTATGGGGGATATAGATCAGATAGAAAATTATTTTTTGGAAGAAGAATATGTATCCTCTCACCACTCCATTCCCCCTTTCTTTCCTTGTGATGGAAAATAAGCCTCTTGTGTAAATTCAAGTTCAGATTTTTTTGTAGTTGCCTAAGAGGAGGGTTCTCATGTTGATAATGGGACACTTTGGGTCACACCGATGGTTATGTCAGGCTCTCATTATCCTATCTTGTCTTTTCCATCACAAGAAACGTAGAAGGGAGCCACGAAGAAAAACTTCAAAGATGATCACTTTGTTAATGAAGAAAATATGGACACTCATGAAATGAATTCTTCCTCATCCATGGATAATTTGGAATTAGTTCCTCTTGATTTGGATTGTCCTGTTGTTACAAATTCTCATTGTATAACTGACATAGAGCTAGAATGTTTTTCTATTGCTGATGGATTATTTATTGAGACTTCTTGTTATGTGGATTCTTTTGATTTGTTGCCCACTTCTAATCATGAGTTTGCTATGCAATAATTTTCAGATTCTCATATTGTGCAGGAGAAAAACAATCACACTGATCATTTCATTCAAGTAGAAGAAATAAACATGAAAGACACACCTCTTTTATCACAACAATCCAATGTTTGCTTGGATGAGAAATATCGTGTTGAGGAAGAACATATTGGTTGTGAAACCATGCCTTGTGTGGAGCCCTCCGATTCACAATCAATGACCCATGTTTTTATAGAGGAAGAACTATCATTCAAGGAGTCACTCTCTGAAAATTTTTCTTGTTCTAGAGAGGCTTTCAATCCTCTTAATTCTTCCACTTATTATTGTTTATATCCCAATCTCTTTAATGGTTTGGTGCTGCAGGAAACCACCCACCATTTGACTCAAATGCACTCAATAGTGTTGAATTTTTACTTATATAGATAGCAATTACGATTCTTCTTTATTATTATAATCATTTAGCACATTAGCTGCATAAATAAGATCACTAAAACATAGTCAATCACAGAAACAATAGAGACACACAGATTATCCTAGGAAACCCTCATGGGGGAGAAAACCAAATAAAAGTTCCTCAATATAGAGAGACCAAAGACCAAACAAAAGATCATCCTCTACGCCTTCACTAGGAAGAGTAGCGCACCCATTAACCAATTAATACCAAGAGATAGACCAAAACCCTCCTTGACGTCACCCCTAGTTGCAACAGTTTCTCCTCCAAGACTTGTGCAATGCAGAGCTGGTTGGTGTGTGTGTCCAAATGAGGCACTGGCCTCTCTTATAAATAGTTTTCCGGCCAACCTATAATTAGGTCTAGGCTGACCTGTCACATTACCCTCTTAATTTACAATTAACTGTCAAGGCACAACAGGGCCGACTTTTACAAAGGAATAATAGGGAATAATTAATAAATATAATATAACAATATTATTTAACTCTCTCTCTAAGGTAGAATATTCTTTGAAGTTACAATATTTCAACACTCCCCCTTAACAAGAAGGGTATTCTACTGAAAACATCTACAACAAATGACTCGACTCAATACAACATCAAGAGGAGGAGATATCATCATCAACATCGGGAACACTGTCGGTCATATCTACAGGTCATCGAAAGTTTTTATCATCATCAACATCAGTAGAAACTGAACATCATCATCATCTACAATGCAGAGCTGGAGTAACATCATCATCATCATCAACATGAAGCTGGAACAATAACATCATCAAAAACACGAAGCTAGAACATCAACATCAACAACATGAAGCTGGAACAACAACATCATCAACATCACGAAGCTGGAACAACAACATCAAAAACACAAAGTTGGAACAACAACATCATTAACAACACAAAGCTGGAACATCAACATCAACAACATGAAGCTGGAACAAAAGAATATATATGTGGCAATAGAATGAGGCAAGTGCATCAACAACAACATATGTGGTACTTTGACAGACTGTCCTTACCGTACCTTCAAGATTTGCCCAGGAATCATAAGATTCCCTAAGATATAAAATCCTAACAAGCTACCACGTGGTACTCTGACAGATCTTATGATGAGCTTTGCTTCATCTGTCAAGAATAATTCATCCACATATAGAAACAATATAACTGGTTCATCATTCTCAATCTTGAAGTAAAGGTTGGGATCAACTTTACTCTTGGTAAAGCCCAAGCTCATAAAAAAAAAACTATCAATTCTACCATACCAAGCTCTTGGAGCTTGCTTCAACTTACAAACATGAGTCTTCCTATCTTCGAAAACAAATTTTCACATCACATTGTACCAACCTGGTACACTTTCTTAGCTGCAACTTAATCTGCACAATCATGTGCTAGCTCTATGTTCTTTCTACAAAGCACTATCTGAATCACTGTTTGAGAGTATGTTCTCTACTCTCTCTGCAACTATTCCTATGGGACTAGGAATCTACAACTGCAGCTGCTCTGAAGCTGAGAATGAATGCTCCATTCTCACTATGGCTGCTGAACTCCGAGAGTAACTCCTCTACTCTATCATGAACACATCTTCATCTAAAACTGAGAGTGGATCAATAACTGGCACCGAGGGTATATTATCCTCTTTCTCTGGAGGTAACTCAATCTTCTATTGTATTCATGTCTCCATGGCCCAAATCATGTACTGTACCAACTGGAACCGAAGATAACTCAATCTCAAATAGAAGGATTTTCATACTTGTTCCCTCTGAATCTCATATTGTGTCGAATTATTTTAATGAATCATGTTTGTTCTATATATACTTCTTCTGATTTATGGAGAAAGTGTCTTGTCATAGTCTTCTCCCTCTTGCTGGGAGAATCCTCTGGACTCAAATCAGGCTTTGTACATCTCTATGAATGGTCCTGGGGAAACTGATCCTCCTTACTAGATCGTGAGGGTTGACTCCCTCTGAACTATAGCTCCTTTTGAGTTGGTACTTGGTGGGGCTTCCTACCTCACCACTGGTGGAGCCATATTCTCCTCATGATATGGCTCGTCAATGCTATATGGATTTGCATCCTGCAAAGTGTCATGAGACCATATTGGTCTCTTCTTGCTTACTGCAATGCTTTTGGGTAGGACCTTATGGATCTACTAAATCTTCTTGATGATCTGAAGAGTGATAAACTACACTAGAGGGATTTGTTTTTTCATCTTTGGAGCCTTCTGCTCCTCATGATCTGTCTCCATGTCTCATCTAATATGTTTTCTCCTGCAACCGTCACTATATCTCCCTTAGATTTATCACCTCTGACCTGCTCGGAACCAGAGCAACATGGGAGAAACAATGGACAAGAATAATACTCTTTATAATAATAATAAAAACAATAGTGAGAACGATCGTCACAGTAGCTCCTTCAGAGATATCACTTGTGACCTGTCTGTAACAAGGCTAAAAAGTAAGAAATGCAATAATAAGGAATGAGAGAAACACTCTTCTAGTGTTGTAATAAATCATTCCTCCATGGTAACTGTGAAACAAAACAAGAAGTTTCTCCTGGAGGAGATGTTAGTTATATCTAGTAAATGATTACAGTAAGCGTTTATCTCAATAGTGCTTGTTGAGGAAAAGATATGAAATGATCTTACTCAAGCATTTTTAGATTCTTCTTGGCTAAGGGAAAATAGATGGGAATATCACCCTATGTTTATAGCCATCAAAATTAATATCCTAACTCACAAGTATTGATTACAAGTGCTTAGGCTAGTCTTTTTATAAATAAAAGCTTGTTGGAAAATTCATTTTTTATGTGATTTTCTGAATATAACAGTTGCTGAAATAAATGTAGGGATAGAAGCAAAGACACCAAAATGATAATCAAGACAGATGAGACATAAAGAAATCCTTTATTTCATTCCAATTCACCAAAGAGTCACTCTCTTTACAAAATTTTGTGAAGAAATTTCTGACCAAAGTCAAACTTAGACATCCCCGATGGAAAATACAAAAGGACCTCTGACAGAAAATAAAAAACTGAACTCTAAAAGATGGATCATCTTGCCACATATTGCTTCCCACTCGACTCTGCACAATAGCATTTGTCAGTCATGAAAACTAATTCACAAACATATAAGTCTACATAGACTATCAAAGATAGATCAACACCTCTGAAAAACAAGTGTCTGAATGATGTAATTCAACCTTGAATCTTGTTGTCTACAATAAGACCCCGCTATCATAAAAAAAAATTAGGTGATAAATTAAGGAATGAATGAAAACTAAACTATCTCAACATAAAATCAAAGAGAAAACCTTAGTATGCTTCTCCTTCTATCCTCCACTTGTTCCTCCCTTTCCTTTAGCCTTTAAGCAAATTAGAATTGGTTGAAGTAGTTGAACTACCTCATTGGTTAAGTTAACTAAAAACTCAACCAACTTTTTAGTTAATGGGGAAAAGTAATAAATCACAATAAGGGGTTTAACTAAATAATAACTAGTAGGTGGGACCCCTTGTGTCTCCCTCTAGTTGTTAACAATCATAAAATAACTAGTTAATTAAACGAAACACCCCTCCTTGTAACTCCCATAATCACATTCATATTTGACAAATTATCTCATTGGTATTTGAAATTATTTTCAAAAAAATAAGTATATTACCAATATATCTAAAAAGCATATTATCCAAAAATCTGAAGTCAACTGTTCTCAACAACACATAAATAAATAAAACTTAATATCCATATTTTCCATTCTGTGAGGCAATCTTTTCTTTGTTGCTACTATCACCCTTTAAACTCTCTGAATTTGTCGTAGGCTGTGTGGAGCCCTTAGGCCTAATCTCGTTGATCACATGAGAGAAATCGTCCCTCAATTTCATGCGCGAGGATGTCGATTTATCATAATCATTTGAATATGGGGAAGGAGTAGTAGTGGCTTTCCCTTTGTCAGGGGCATGGTAGGCCTCAATTTTCGACCTTTTGCTTGAAAAGCTCTTTCTTGTATGCATAATTGATTACCGAATAGTTCCCTTAACAACCATACATGACAATTCTTTAAAATATGAAACAGACTTTGGCTTAGCAACATATCAGACTCATGCAATCCAATCCTTATAAATTGTTTAACTATTGTCAATGAGAAGGGGGTGAACAAAAGGTCATGGGATATGTGAGGGGTTTGTATTGAGCGAAACATGATAAAACGAGGGGGAAAGAAACATGGTTACTGCTCAAAGACAACAAACAATCAACTGTAATGCAAACCAAAGAACATACACTGTGATCGAACCAAGAAACTGCGATTTCAAAATGCTTCAATACAAAAATCTTCTTGATTGTAATTGAATTTTAGAAAAGGGGGTGAAAAATGAATATGGGAAGGCGATGGGGTTTTATTTAGAGAAAAACAAAATAATGGTAGAGAAAGAGAGTGGATATTGTTCATAAAATTAATTAAGTGATCCATAAAACCATTCTATATCCAGCGCAAAATATCCAATACCAACCAAATGATTGTTATGATCAATTTTAAAAACTTCTTGTGTAAAAATGAATCAACTCTATGTATTAACCTGCTCATTATTCATCAATAAATATTTAACACAGTGTCATAAAACAAGACAATATGTCTTCCATAACAACCTGTAAAAGAGTTATGTTTCTTCTCATTTTCCCACTTACTGTTTTAAAACAATTTCCAAATGAATACACAGTCACTTATTTCAACTCTGTTCAACATAAAAAATCAACCACTTTCCATGAAATATTTTATTAATCAAACACAAACACAAAATCATACCTGATTTCATCCCTCAATTCCAATTAGCAATTAAATTGCAATGGGACCATACTTCCATAGAACCCATGCCTTTCATCAAACATACATAGTGGACACAACTATCAATATAATAATCATGTTTTTCCATTTAAACACACAGTATCAACAATCACCATTCCAACTCATACGATGTTGTAGGATACACAGACCCTTTCAATAAAAATGCAAGATCATATCTGATGGCACAATCAAATAATATCCATAACATATACAGTGGATGGCCCTGCCATAATTACTACGACTACAATACTCCCATTTGGTGATTTAAAAACATAATCACAACAATCATTTACCCAACTTAACATGCTGTAGGAATGCCACACATACCCATGCTCACGCATGAATCAACGTTGTGCATTAATCAATTGTAAACTAATGTTGGGTTAACAATTCAACAATTACAATGTAAGAGACATCGACTGTGCATTCAATCCAATTCTCCAATCAACCAAATCGCCATGCTGAGTTATCATTTTGATTATCATAATAACCAGTGTAGTGACTAAATACTAAAACCAACACCAATGTCAACATAATCAACAAAGACGAGCCAGAAATTGAACACCGTCGACAATACACCAACAACTCATAACAATCAACAATATACCCGGTAGGCCATAATGGTTCCCTCTATCAAAACCCGGGCTTGAGAAATCAAGGGTTTGCTCTGTGGACCAACACAGGGAGATTGAAGCCACCCCCCAACACTAGGTGAGAACCTCCAAGACCAATGGTGCACACATAGGGTGTACCACAAATAACTTCGTAGACAGGGTGGTAATTCTTGTGATAGGGAACATTATGAACAGAGGAGAAAGGTTCCATTCTAGTCCTGTAACAAAACTTAGAACATGTAGGGTATAACCCTCGTGGTTTTCCCAATCGACCAACTGACAACGTTGAGATATAACAGAGTTGAGAAAAATCAACGTAACCCACTGCGCAACCATTAGTAGCATGAACAAACCATACCCAAGTGAAACAATGTGCAGTGACACAAGGGGTTTTAAAACCCAATAACCCCAGAAAAATAAACGACTGGGTATGGTGATACGAATGCGTGGAGACAACCATCCAATCTAGACCAAATGAAACCCTCCAACTAGAACCAACAAGGATTATAGAGAGAATTTATGGATTCTAACACTCAAAACGACCAATAACATTGTGACTTCAAATATTATTGCAATGAAACCACCAACGACTCATCCCAGAAAAATATCACAAATTTACACAGTTTCCAGACTTAAGGAAAGCACAGACCCATACATACCGAGCCGATTTCTATTTCATAACCAAAGCAAATTCATGGATGGCGAAAAGACATACCTATAACCAAGAGCACCTTAAAAATGTGAGCTTGGCCGAGTGGTTCTTCCTCAGCTTGAAAGTCGGAGCCTAACCACAACAAACATAGTTGAACAATAGCCCGACTAGGGTGGAGGCTAGTGGAAGGAGTAAGGGTGAAATGCAGTAAATGCATGTTGCCTCCACCTTCCAGTCATTCAATTCCTCAGTACACACCAAACCATTAATCCATTAACCATTCAATTAAACCATGCATTGGAATTAGCATCTATCACTTGTCAAACGTGCCACCCACATCATATCTTACCATTTCCAACTATACGATAATGAATATTAACCATGTCTTTGTATAACTCAATAAATCACATATCTATTAAATTGTTATCTAGGATTATCAACGATCATTTCAATTTCAATGCATGTAGAGTAGTATATTAGCATAGTCTAGTTCCTTCCTTTTGCATTTTGTTATATTGCTTTTATTTCTTTCCCACTGCTGGTATATACTATTACCAACATGTCTCTTGTGCAGGTGTCCCAGTAATGGATCCAAGAACATATAGCAATGATAACAATGGATAACATAGGCCGTTGTAACATAAAATTTGAGCCTAGAGCAGCAGAAAAAACACATAACATGCCTTATCCATCATCCAATTGCCGCAATTAGAACCAACACATAATAGGCCTTATCCATCGCCAATAAAACCAAGATTTCATCAACCATGTAAGAAATGTCGAACAATAGAATAAACATGAAATAAGAATCAGATATGATCTCCAAATCTACAAGGGGGTCTCACATACTAGTCTTATTTATCTTGTTAGCTTATAATAATAGGCTTTAGCAATACTTTGCGGGAAAAACCTCGTTGCGATTTTAATCGTCAATAGATTGGTGACTCCACAGGGAAATTTGTTTTCAACATATTTAGAACTCAAAACTCATGGTTTCGTAGACCAAGAACAACATGTTAAGAAGATAAAACCATGAATATTATGCAACAAGGGGAAGTGAGTGGATTCAATGGAAAAATGACCGGGAATTCTGGAATCACTCGTGAAAAGTGTTAAGTATGAGGGGTTTTACCATTGTGTGCATAATCGTTCAACCAGGATCAACTCTTATATTCAAGGAGAAAAACAATGGACTTTCTCTTTAAAATATCAATGGATGAAGAAATGGCAAGAAGAAGTGGGATATAACCAATTCTTTATAAGACAACAATGGAAATAGATAACAAATTCAAGGGTGCCTTCAGGGGAAACATCGTAACAACCATGTAAGCTTGATTGTTATTGACTAACAATGCTTTGCAGGAGTGTCACCGTGGCAGAAATGATCCAACATCTTATTTTTGACCCAATCGACTAAAAGATGGTAAGCAACAAAATCATGACAGAAATAACATTGCAAGAATTAAAACAAAAACAATAAAATGACAGTGTTGTAAAAGCAGTAGGAAAATTTTAAAATATATAGCAGAAATCAAACTACTGTAAGGCAGAAGAGAAAATAACGCAAACTAGAAAGTAGAGCTAGGTTACTAGTATACAGAAAATCCAATAACGTTAGAAATTTTTATGTTGGTCCCTCGCAATGTTTAAAGAGAGAACCGTTAGTACTGTAGGAAAACAATTGCTCCTGTAAATCCTTTCGAACGTAAGAGTTAGTATCCAGGACAAAATCAATTTTGAATGGACCTAGAAATAACACTTGGAACTCTGAGGTAATTATCAGCCCCTTACCGTGTATGATTAGATCATCAAGGTAGATATGGATACTGATCAATTAATCAAGAGTCGTGTGTATAGGTATTTTAAAATTGGTACTTGCATCAGGTAAGCCAAAAAAGAAGCATTTATAGTCATGGTACCCAAATTAGTGATAAGAGTGGTTTTGTGAACATCTGCCCCTTTTCCTTTAATTTTCCTGTAACCCAAAATTTTTTCAAGGGCGGGCCTCATCTGTGACCTTACAACCTGTTGCAGAATCATCTCCATATTGAGGGGAGGAAAAGGATTTGTCATAATAGCCTGGTTGAAAGTGCGAAAATTTATGCAGGTTCTAATATGACGAGTGGTTTTGGAAACATGTACCCAATTGGAAACCCATTCAGGTTAGTCTGGAAAAATAATTCCAACCCTTAAGAAATTTTCCAACTCTCTTTGAAAAATTGCTTTAAATGCAGAGTTAATAGGTCTTTATTTTTGCCTAGCTGGTTTCATGCCTTCCTTGATGGGGATAGCACTCTGTATAAGATCAGGATCAAAACCACAAAGATCCTTATAAGACCAAGCAAAAACTTTTTGAAATTCACCAAGTAGTTCGGAAAACTTCATTTTTTCTTTATCAGAACATTGGGTACTTATTTTAACATTCTTTGAAGATTTGAGTGCCTCAATGTTCAAGGAGATGGTTTCACCCACCTTCCTTCAGAACTCCTCTTCTTTCTATTTTTCTTTATTTCCTACATCACTCGATGAAAACAAACCCACAAGAGGAGTCAAAACCTTAAGAATCTTGTTGTCTTCAATGGGTGTCATTTCCTTGGGATTAAGAGGTTCATCTTGAATGAAATCACAAAGAATCTCATCGTTAGGGAGGGCCTGCCAAGATTCTACATTGTCAGGGATATATGGACGATATAGAGACTAAAAAGAATAATCAGGCTTGTGAGGCAAAGGTTGCTGATTAGGTGAAGCTGCGAAGACAACTAACCAATCAGCCACTGAATTTAATTCCCTCTTAACGTGAGTGATGTTGAAAGATAATAGGTTCGAGATAAGTGCCCAAATAGTTTGGGTATATCGTTCCATAAACTTGTTTCTAAGAGAGTATATTTTATGTACCAGGTTCACAACAAGCTCAAAATCTCCAAAAACTGAAAGGTGACCACAACCGATATTATAGGCGTTTTCAATGCCTAATAATAAAGATTTGAATTCAGTGACATTGTTCACACAAGAAAACTCTAACCTGCAGGACAAATTATGAATTTTCCCTATAGGGGAAACCAAGATAATTTCATCCCCATTACCTTCATTAGAGTGTGAACCATCAAAGTGCATGCGCCACATATCATCATCTAAATATATTTGTTCCAAAGGAATATTATCTTCCTCAACACAGATGGAATACATTCCTAGGTCCTCTTCGATATAGTTTACATTAGTCTATGGGACACTCTCTATGTAAGGTGATATCCTCCCCTCTCTAAGGACTATAATGTTTTTACCGTTCCGAGGAACGGATAAATGTGTTCCGTCGAGTGAGAGGTATCCACCCATTAAGGCTTTCCAATCTCTTCCCAAGATGATTGGGTAATTGCTTACTGGCATATTGATTACCTGAATATTGAGGGTTGTCCTTATTTCAGGATGAGTGCACAAAACTAAGGTCACATATTTAATATCGCCTATGGTTGTTTGTTGTAGACTATTATAGGAGAGAATGCTTCTGGCATTTTCATTTGTACAAGATAAGCCTAGCTCTTCCATAATAATCTTCAACATCACACTTGGTCTTGAACCACCATCAATGAGGCAACACTAGGTGATATTATCCATAATCTTTACATGAATATAAAAAGGGGGATTTCTTACAGGGTATCTAAAGTTATGTACACCTACTTTATTTATAGATGAATCCTCTTCGTTTACCTCTTCAAAGAGGTTCGCTACAACATAATATTTTCCTTCTATGAATTGTTTTAGATGCCTTTATTGTTTAGGGACGACAACCATGTCCAGAAGGGTTGTATTTGATTTGATGTTGGCCAACTGATTCAAGATATTGTACCTGGAAGAGGGGAGAGGAGAGGTTATTTCTTGACTGTTAGGAACCTTAGGAACCTGAACAATAGCAGCGGGTGAGGATGATCTTGGGCTAGAATAATTGCAGGGAGGATCAAATTTTCCCTTGGGAGCATAGGCTTTGTTCCTAGTATTGATGATCATGACATCTTCTGGCTCTGCAAAATCTAGGACAACGATAGTAGTTTCTGGTATTTTACCAAAGATATTATCTATAGCACTCTTCCTTACCTCACATGTGGCTTCCTCATGGTGTTCCTCGCAGAAGTTACACCAACTTGAAGGCAAGATAGCTTTAGGATGAAAATTATTTTCAATTGGATTTCTAAAGGGGGGTGCAAAGGAGGATGAAGCTCCAGGGGTGAGAGGGGAGACAATTCCCTTTCACTCGAATGTTATCATATGATTATTCATATATTGTAATAGCTATAAGAGGGTGTACATGTCTGTCTGTTTAACTAATTCTCCCTGGGGAAGAATGGTTCTTTCAAGCTGTTCTTCATACTCTGAACAAGTATGCAGAGCGGAACTGAGATTATCAGGCCTTTTCCTCAAGCCTATGATGATAGGGGGAAGTTAATGCATTGTAGTAATGCATGAAAGAGGCTTGGTTATGAGGTCAAATGAGTTCATGGATATGATTGTATAGCTTAGTGAAATGCAATTTGAAAGACTTGATGGTCTCACCATCCTTATAGGTGACGTTATTATATTCCCATAATTTCACGGCTGGGCTTTTATATTGCCCATAAGTTGATCTGAACCAATAGATCAAATCCTCCCAAGTAGATAGAATTTTAGGAGGAAGGTCAAAGAAATCGGCCACAACCTTCCCTTCCAAGGAATTGATGAATAAGAGCATGCAAGTTTCATTGTCATTGGCTCCTATGTTGTGACAAGCATTAGAGAACGCCACTAAGTGCTCGTTTGTAGTGACAGTTTTGTTCCCCTAAAACTTGGGAAGATGTTCTTTGAATTTAGGAAGTGGACTAGTAGCAGGTGCTAATTTAAGAGGAGAGGACACATGCCACAGTGTGGTTGTAGCATCTTCTTCAAAATGAAAAATCCCATACTTTTTTATGACTTTGGTGGGATTTGTGGTATATTGGAAAAGGATATGGTGGCTATATAATCTACCAATCACTGACGAAGATGAATAATGAGAGGAGGGAGCACCTCGAGTGCCACCATAGCCACCACTAGATTCCATCTTATGGATGATAGTTGAAGGGAAAAAAGATGAACTTGAAGAATCAGACAAGGTTCTCCTTAGAGCACTTGTTGGGTAGATGATACAACGTTCCTTCTTCCTATTTCAACGATAGGATTGATTTCGGGGGATAAGCCTCTTCTTCTTCTAGAGACACGAGAAGTCTAAGGACATGAAATAAGGGCCAAAACTGAAGAAACAAGAAGGTTACTGTTGATTTCTAGGTTGTCTACGTCTAGCTTCCAATCATTCTTAAGCACTAATATCTCATTCAATTGCTACCCAGGAATGATTAAGCTTGTTATCCTCGATTTCTAGGGATAACTAGAAGATCATGTCTAGAGGCCCACAGGTCCTAGACATGGAGTACTGAGAGAAGGATTGACCTGAGCATGGCCCTGGAGGGCCCATCATTTTCTTCTTTCATCATATTCATCTTGTCAGCAGTAGCAACATCCATCACCATCGGCTTGGTCTTGTATCGGAGAAGGCTCTTGCTCCATGAGGTAATTGGTCCAGGTATCATGGTATGTGTCACTTTTGATCATTATAACCTTTGGATATATGCATCTGACTCCTTTTATCTATGACGATTGCTTGGATCTTACATTAACCCACTTGACCATGATTGGGGAGATTGATAGGGTGTCCTAGCAAGCCTGTACCCATGGGTTTTGGTTTTCCACCGGGGGGATTTCTGAAGAGCCATCGTCCACTCCCATCATACTACCACCTTTTCATCTTATCTACCACTCATTTATCCCATTGTCCTTGTCCAAGCATTGGATTGACCTGTTTGTAGGGTTGCACCTTATCTTGTGGGAAGAAGGGGCTAAAGGCCCAGAAGGTAAAAGAAGCTGGTAAAAGATAAAATCCTAGAAATAAAACCTCGAGATGCCTCGCCTAGGGATCCCTAAGAAGGCAATAAAAATCCTCTTAGCAAGAAACAAGAGGGACCTGAAAAATAATAAACAAGACCTAGCCAAGAGGATAGGGGGTCTCATCACGAGCCAACCTATTAGGTTCATGGGTACCTAACAGTATGACATTGCCATTATCTGGTTACCATGCTAGGGCAGTGACCTTTGGTTGCATGGAAAAGGGAAAGGGGGTCTCATCACGAGCCAACCTTCTCATCTATGTGAAAGTACTTGTGGGTAACACTGTCAACTCTAGTCACCACGCCAAGGTAGTGTCCTTTGGTTAGCCCTTGAATAAAAATAAAAAGAAGAATAAAAAAGAAAATAAAGAAAAGAATAAAGGCAAGAAAGGGCTTGGAAAAATTTGCATCCATGATAGGTACAACTCGCCTTCTACAAAGGCACCCACAGGTAATATCATGCATCCCTGGTTCTCACTCTACCCGTGTGTCTGGACATCCCTTAGCCACATCACCTCATTTACATGGCTTGAATGAAACCCCTTGGAAACTTTCCTTTCCTTATGGATACTTTCCCAATAGGGCATCTTGTCCTTTTTCTCAACCTTGTATTGTAGGTTTTTGTAGAGTCTTTGAGCTATTGAATGATATATCGGGGTTTTTATGCATATGATTGATAATATTAATGATGAAATGTGATTAACATTGCTATGATCCCTGTGATTAATGAGCCCATGGAGGGCGTACTTTTTAATGTGCAGGACCATGCCCGACGAACAGGTACCATTTGGATTGGTACACATGGGGAGATGATTAGTTCATACCTCCATGGGGCTGAAGAGACCATCAAATGGTTGTTAGGACCCCGTTAGAGGGGTAGAGACAGGACAATGTTTGACTGATGTTTTGCACCAGAGAAGAAGAGGGCGTTTCACCAGAGGCACTTTGGAACAACCTGGCCTAGGGGGAATGACCCCTTTTCAGTGGAATTTTGGCCTTGGAAGGATTAGAGCGCCCTCATCCTTACCATGGCGTCATCCAGATTCATGGTCATTCTTGGAGGCAGACTGGGCAGAAATGGCACATGTGGCATGTTGGAGAAGCCCCTGGGGGGCTAACGTTTTGCGCCTAGATGTCTCATTTTCCCTAAAAGGGGCTAGCACCTCCCTTGAAGGGGATTTTATATTTATTAAAACTTAGTTAGGGTTTTAATGTGACATTTTAATGTAAAAACAGTATGATTTTGGTTTAAAGCCTCGTCGACTAATTTTTATGACCTAAAATTAATTAAAGGTCATTGATACAATATATATTGAGGAATTTTATCCTCATTTTGATATAACAAAACACTCACTCATTAGTGAGATCTGATTTTTGCGCCCTACTTGGGTATTTCTTCTCTTTGAGTGAGGTGCACTTGTTGAAGGAGGACATTTCTTGGCATTTTTGGCATTTCTCTTGAAGGAAGGTTTACAACTAGGGTTTGCAATGCTATTTCATCATGATATGTAAATGTTTTTTCTGCAAAACATCTTAATTGAATGGTTGTGGTCTTATATTCTTGCATTTATTATAAATTTTTCTTATTTTAAAACCCTAGGGGACAAACACACAAGTAGGTCGTTGTCTCATGTTCCCTAAAAGAGAAATTTTCAACCAATTAAGAAGGAAGGAAGAGCCTAGCCATTGCTACACTCTTATTGCTTCTTCCCCTGTGCTAGTTGTCCCTTTAAAAGTAAAGAAGGAGGAGATGTCCCAGGCCTAGGTTATCTACACCTAGGGCTTTCCTACTTCTAGGGTTTGGTGATAGAGCCTTTCCTTTGCAACACTCTCCCTCACCACACTCTTGTGTCTTGATTTATCTTTTATGCTAGCGGTTTTGCCAAGTTAAACCTAAGGAAGGAGGAAAGAGCACGAGGCCTTGCTTAAGCAACACCGGAGTGAGCCTCTTTCCCCTAGGGTTTTGTTTCTAGGGCCCTCCCATTGCAACACTTCAGAACCCTTCCCTCTAGTCCTTATCATTTTCCATTCAACCTTTGCATCCACCCTTAATTTGACTCCATTTACCCTTAGGCACTGATCTTAGGTCTCCAACGTTGAAGTGATAGTGGCCAAACAAACTTTCAAACTCTTATAAATTGAAACCCTAACTAAATACTAACCCTAATGAGGCTGACGTCATCCTTGGTTATTCCATCTTGACGCAACAAGTTTTCTTCATAGGCAATTAGATGATGGTTTAATAGCATTTATTGAATAAAGGATTGATTTGACACATTGATTGCTACATTATCTTGGTATATATTGATGAAATGATATTATTTCATTGTTGTATTTATAAACATTGATCTCATCAATATCTATTGCTTATATATTGATATCAAATAGTTATATGAAGTACTAACCCTTTGAAATCATAGCTTGCATGTATTAGTCTTTTGTTGCTTTGTTCCGGGCAGGTGTTCTCATTTGGACCTACACTTCATTATTGGCTGTTTAGCCGGACTATCTGCTCTTGGTGGTCACCTGTGAAGAGGGAATTTCACTTTGACCTTTATACCTTAGCCTCTTCAAAACTCCAAGTCACCGGGGACGTCTCCCCTAGGCCTAACCTCCATGAATAGAAAGAAACTACCCATTGTGGTGACATTGGGTGGGGTAGGTTCCTGTTACGCCAGTTTGGCCTCTATCTTCTAGGATTTTGACCTAGCTACAAATTGTGCGATAATATTTTGATGCCGTTTTCGGGGAACACTAAGTCAATTCTCCTCAGACAACACTTTTCGGTAATCCTTGCCTCTAGATGCCTTATCTTACAAGCTTACCTGGCGATTCCACTAGGGTGTTTTCCCTTATCTTTTGATAGTTTCAAGAAAATTATCTGGAAACTCCATTGATGATGAAGCCAACAATGACTTCACAATGGGATCCCGAGAATTACAAGCCTTTATACATGAGAAAAATCCATGGATACCCACGACAAATGCCCCCGATAAAAGAAACATGGCTCCCTAAATTCATTGATAGCGATGGGGAAAGAGCTGAATTTCACGTGAATAATTTCTATTCTTATTTTGGACTCCATCCTGTCGATGATGATGCCGAAGATGTAGTGATGAAATTTTTTCCCACCACTCTTCACGAGAATGATAAAAAATGGTATGATGATCTTCCCGATGCTAGCATCACCTCCATGAACCAACTAGAAGAAGTCTTTCTCAAAGAATGGGGCATAATCTTGGGAGACATCTCAGTACTGCTAAAAAGATTCAAGCGTATAAAACAAACTGAGAATGAAACTCTATTTGAATTCCAGAGTAGGCTTGAGGGCACTCTATATCAGATTCCTGGAAGCCATCGTCCTGAAGAAGAGTATGTTGTCCATCTCTATACCCATGTGATCCTGGCACACCTAGGTTTTCCCCTCAATAAAAGGGACCCAAGGATGCTCAATGAAGCTTATGGCATGGCTACAAGAATTGAACGAAACATCTCCTTATCTGGGATAAAAGACCTCTTCACCTCAGGTACTCTTAGTATGGAAAGTTTGTTTTCCTATGAAAACTTCGTTGATAATTTCCAAGAAGAAGGGGAACAAACCATCTTTCTGTTGGGTATGTGTTATATTCTTTGCATGTGTGTGTGTGTGGGTGCATAAGATACGACAACTGCATTTGACGATCCCCCCTTGGTTACGCGCAGCGTTCGGGGCAGCGCCCCGAAATGTTTTTTTTGGGCGTTTTTTTTGCTATTTTTAGCGGATTTTGTTTTTTTAGCGGATTTGTAAATTAATCCCAAATTAAGGGATTAGGGTTTTGGTATCTACGGAATACCTAAGAACAGTGTATATATTGTATGGCGAATGGTGAAATTTGATATAATGAAAATAAGAAAGGTTTTTCCAGTTGAGGGTTTTCAGTATAAAATCTCTGTGTACTCTGTGTATGAGCGATTTGATTAATTTCTGTATTTCTTAAGAATCTATATGCATTACTTTACTTCGCAGGTTTAAAACTTACATGTGGTATCAAAGCTCATTTTTGGCTTCAGAGAGATGCCTTTGTTGCTGAGGGTTTGACTCGGTCTTGATAGATCAAGTTTATCTTGGGTCTGTGATAAATATGGGTTTAGTGGGAGCTTTTGCAGTGGAGATTCGAGTAAAGAAAGAGGAATGGTAAGCTCATCTAGAATCAAGATAGAGAAGTTCAACGGTAAAAACTTTGAGCTATGGAAGCTCAAGATGGAAGACCTTCTTGTAGACAAAGAATAATGGATCGTTTTGGATCCTGGTACACAACCTACTGGTACACCATCTACAAGCACACATGCTACTGGTACACAACCTACCGGTACACAAACTACTAGTACACCAGTTACTGGTATGTCGAAGGAAGATTAGGAAAAGTTGGACATAAGAGAAAGAAGTACTATTTGACTCTGCCTGGCAGATTCGGTGTTGTTGAATGTCTCGGGAGAATCTACAACCAAGGAACTATGGGATAAGTTAGGGAATTTGTATCAATCAAAGTCCCTGGTAA
>JZKD02S1703583.1:73713-97891 GCA_000966675.3 Picea glauca
TTCATTTATGTAGTGTTGTATGTTGATGACATGTTGTTGGTAGGAAATAACATGGATGTTATCAAGGAGGTGAAATCACAGCTATCCTCCAAATTTGACATTAAGGATCTCGGTGCCACTAACTTCATTCTGGGAATGGAGATTAAAAGAGATCATGCAAACAAGAAACTCTGGTTGAATCAAAGAAAATATGTTGAAACGATATTGCAAAGGTTTAATATGCATGAAAGTAAACTGGTCAAGGTTCCTATTCCTATAGGTGTAAAGTTATTTGCAGATCAATGTCCCAAGACACAAGAAGAAGAAGAGGACATGTCCCATGTTCCATATGCTAGTGCAGTTGGCAGTTTGATGTATGCAATGGTTTGTACTAGACTGGACATTGCACATGCAATGGGAGTTTTGAGCAGGTATATGTCAAAACCAGGGAAGGAGCATTGGACAACATTAAAGAGGGTCTTCAGGTATCTTCGTGGAACCACGAGTTATGGATTGTGCTACCAAGGAAGACCGGGATTGGACAAAGTGGTGGAAATACATGGATTTTTTGATGCAGACTGGGCTGGAGATTTGGATCACAGAAGATCTACAAGTGGGTATGTGTTTAACCTATTTGGAGGAGAAATTAGTTGGATGAGCAAAAGACAGGCTGTAGTGGCACTCTCAACTACATAAGATGAATACATGGCAACCACTCATGCAAGAAAGGAAGAAGTATGGTTACAAAGATTGTGTTCAGGTATTGGGTTGGTACAACAAGGAGTGAGATTAGACTGTGACATTCATAGTGCAATATTCCTAGCAAATAACCAAGCTTATCAATCGAAGACAAAGCATATTGATGTTTAGTATCACTTTGTGAGAGACATGGTTGAGGAAAATAATGTGTTGCTGGAAAAGGTTGACACTTTGAAGAATGATGCAGATTCATTGACAAAGTCTGTGAGCACAGAAAAGTTCTCCTGGTGTAGAGTAACAATGGAAATTGCTACCCTGGATTGTTGACTATATAATCCCCTGGACCCCTAGATGCAAAGAAAACAACAAGTGGGAGAATGTTGGGTATGTGTTATATTCTTTGCATGTATGTGTGTGGGTGTGTTAGATATAACAACTGCGTCTGACGATCCCCCCTGGTTACGCGCAGTGCCCCAAATTTTTTTTGTTTGGGCGGTTTTTTTGCTATTTTTAGCAGATTTGTAAATTAATCCCAGATTAAGGGATTAGGGTTTTGGTATCTACGGAATACCTAAAAACATTGTGTATATTGTATGGAAAATGGTGAAATTCGATATAATGAAAATATGAAAGGTTTTCCCTATTGAGGGTTTCCGGTATAAAATCTCTGTGTACTATGTGTATGAGTGATTTGATTAATTTTCGTATTGCTTAAGAATCTATATGCATTGCTTTACTTCGTGGGTTTAAAACTTACACTTTTGACATAGGATTGTTGAAGACATGGCTGAGGAGATGGAACCTAAGAAAAATGATGAAGTATCAACATGTGCCCCTCCCTCTGATGAAGTAATACAAGAGCCCTTTTATCCTACACAACAAAAGGAAGATGAGGTTAGTTGCTTTCCATTTCAGGATTCCGATGACACCTTGTCGCATGATTCAAAAAATGAAGGAGGAATGGAATTCCTGAAAGAATTAGACCTTCTGTGCTGCACAACTGAAGAAGAAGGGGTAATTCCTGAGGATGAGACCGTAATACATGCTGAAAACACCAAAGTACTCGAAGTTCCTGTGCAAGAAGAAACAATAAGTTGCCCTCCTCCCCTAGTTTTTGATAATGCTTTACTTTATGATGAAGGAAATGAGGAGGAGGAGAATGAGTTTTCAAATGTTTCAAACCCTGCATGTTATGACATGGATAGTGTCATTGTTGGTAATATTGACGAGTTCATACATGTTGGGGGACGTAGGTGGGATATAGTTGGTTATGACTTGGATCCCATCTATGAAACTGAGAGTCATTTCCAAGTGTTTCCCTTGCAATTATGACAATAGATTACTCTTGACCAGTGGCAACAAGGAGATGAGATTTTTACTGGCTCTCCACAAACACCCAAGGTTGACCAAGTACAGTATTTTCCTGATGATTTTCGGTCTTACCTTGAGTCCTTTGATGAGTACTCCTCCGAGCACTTATATTTACCCTATGAAGATGACTATCAACCGCCACTATGCTTGGATTTTGATAAGAGTAAAGACCGTTTTTTCCTAAAGAAGGATTCTCATGACCTTTTTCTCCCGCTATCTGTTATTACTTTACCATGATTTTCCATAAAAGATGTAGTTGACAAGTATATTTTTAATGTTTAGTTTCCTCTTAGGAAAAGCCTATACTCCAAGGGTTGGTTGGGTACTGCAAGTTTGTTATCTTAGTTTATCAACTTTCCCTTGATAGTTTTCCAGTCATCTACCAGATCTTTGTCAATCCCTTCACATACTTCACAGTGTGAGAATGTCTTAGGTAGCCAGTGTGTCGACCTTTTGAGTAAGTGTTCTGAACCTTGGACTTTTCTTGACCCTTTCCTGAAGTGGATTGAATACTTTCCTTAGAGATGGACTTGGCAGGATTTTATCCCTCCCAGCCACCTCCATGAGTTGGACTTTGAGATTTCCGATGATATGATATAGATTCTAACTCATGACATTTTTGTGCTTGATTTATCACTATTTTGGTTTATGATGAAGCACAAAGGCAAGTATCGTGGGACATTTCTGGATTGACTACACTGGTCATTTGACTACATCGAACATCTAGCCAATAGGTAAGTATAGGTAAGTGGTTTGTTTTACACTATTGGTTGTTTTATTTCAGTTTATATATATGTCTATATGTGCTTGGGTGGCATTACCACCCCATTTTTGTTACTGATGCCTTTATCAAGTTGAGAAGGTCTGTAGGTTGTGCCATAGATGCTAAGGTTCTCATGCGCTCTATGGTGAGCACATGTCCCCGAGTTGGAGCCAGATGTTATCCTCGATTTCTAGGGATAACTAGGATATCATGTCTTGAGGCTCGCAGGTCCTAGACATGGAGTACTGAGAGAAGGATTGACCTGAGCATGGCCCTGGAGGGACCATCCTTTTTTTCTTTCATCAGATTCTTCTTGTCAGCAACGACAACATCCATCACTATCAGCTTGGTCTTGTATCGGAGAAGGCTCTTGCTCCATGAGGTAATTGGTCCAGGTATCATGGTATGTGTTACTTTTGATCATTATGAACTTTGGATATATGCATATGACTCCTTTTATCTATGACGATTGCTTGGATCTTACATTAACCCACTTGACCATGATTGGGGGGATTGACAGGGTGTCCTAGTGTTGGCAACCATTTCGCATTTTTATCCTTTCCTTATAAGCTTCCTACACGAGTGTTTTGGAACCCTTGATTCTCGTCGCAATATTTTGAATAAAATGACATGATTATTTTGCGCATTCGCACACCTGCCTTTTGTTTTCATTTTCACGACTGTAAGTGTGAAAACCTTGAGTTTGAAGTCAGGTCAATGGCATTAAAATCATCACTGGATTATTATGGTCACTCTTGTTTATGTGGCCATTTCACTTCTAATTCAATAATGGTCACACAGTTGGAAAGACACCAAAACCTTTACTCACTTTGCATTTTTTGTGTTAATATGACTTCATTTTATAAGATTGTGATGCAATGGTATTCTAGTGATTGTGATTGAGTCTTTGATACAATGGTGGTTTGGTGTTCTATTGTCTTTGATGAAATTTCTTGGTGCGATGGTTTCATGAGAACGCATTAACATAGTGATTAAACCCATGGTGCAATGGTTTCATACAAGGCATAAAATTTTATGGTCAAATCTTTGGTGCTAAATTCGAAATATTTTTTTGTTTTAAATAATGCAAACACTATTGTTGTGCAAATATTCGGGTCGAATTATCATGGTTTTCAATAGTTGTTTGATTGGCATGTCGTTTACATTGCTTTTAACACACTCCAATAGTGATTTGAATCACCATAGCGTCGTCGATTGTACATTTCGATATGAATGTTTTGCATGGGTTTGTTTCGTTCGACCACCTTCGCACACTTAGGCATTAAATGCATACCTTTTATCTCGGGTTACCTCTGTTGGTTTCAGGGAAGCCTGTGAGCTTGCGGTCATGCGTATACCCTGTCCAAACCCCTGTCCGTTTACCCTGCACACTGTGTGTTCTCTCCTATAGAACCTGTAGTGCGCATAGAACCTAATGGCATCCAAATGCTCTTGCTATTTGACAATGCTCTTGAAGACCTGGAGAATAGTGGCTGGCTAGTTTTTATCCAAAAATTTGAGGGTTTCAACCTCGCGGTCGCCCAACAATTTTCCCTCACGTTCGAAGGATGTAGGGCTAAGGTTGGGTATATCCAACTCGAGCTAAATGAATAATTCTTCATCTCAGCTACAGGCTTGCCAGCTAAAGAGTAGAGGTGGTTTAAGAATTAGAAAGTGGATGAAGTCTCGTGACCACTCCTATTCACATCAAGGAAAATTGTTAGTTGTGATAGAGGTATGCCTGTCACTTCCCTTAAGACCAGGTGGCATGATTTATTGGAAATTGTTAATCAATTCGTGACTTGCGAAGGTCGTTATGGTTTAGTGTTTCTTTACCATCTCATGTTGCTTATGAATTTCATATACTTCCCCCTGAATATGCCTCACTACCTCCTACGCAACCTATATAAAATGTCCAAATGATTTAAGCAGGAGAAGGCTGATGCTAGCCCCTTCCATCATTGCTTGATCAAAATCATTATTGTTCATCATTTGAAGCTTAGTGGTTACTGTTGGCAAGCCTTCCTATCAAGGAATGGCTTTGCCACTCCTGAATGTGTCCAAGTGGACAAGACTGTGGTCACCGAAACCCTGGTTGGGCCTTCCATGCCACCTCCTATCCTTCTACCCCCTGTCAAACCCTCGAACTGCCCCAACATTGACCTACCCGATACCATGCACGACCCGTGTTCTAAAGACAATACTAAGACCGTTAAGAAGTCTATAAGGAATAAAGGCAAGGGTAACACCGATGCCAATAGTAAGGGAAAGAAGAATGCACGATGGATATCTAGATGTGCTCGGAACAAGCCCAAACAAAACACTGACCACAAGCCTATTGTTTTGAACGAGGATTCAGACTCTGAGATTGAACACTTTTTGGCTGAGGAATACCCTTACTCTCATGGCCTCTGTTCTGTGGAACCCTATGACTACATTTCCAACCTACCACCGTACCTCAAAGATGACCCTAACTTTCCGGGAGTTAAGCTTCACAGTGGAACCCCTGGTAATCTAAGAGAACCCTCACCTGTAGTGACTCGGCCCGATCAACCACCGTGTACTCAATGCAATTCTTGGCTTGAACGTTACTACACGGATGTTCCTCTGTTGCTATCTAAAATTAAATCCTTAGAGGAATGAGTTACTGTGTTGTCAAAGGAACATGACAGGCTACAAGCTTACGATAAGAAGCAAAAGACTACGGGTTCAATTGTCTTTAGAAATGTTGAGGCAACTACGACCTTTGTTAACTCAAAGTTATCCTGACTGAATCATTTTCCTACAGCTCAGGTATGTTATTTCAACATCGATTTTTTTTTTATGAGTTGGTTTGAACCCTTAGTAATCTAAGAGAACCCTCACCTGTAGTGACTCAGCCCGATCAACCACCGTGTACTCAATGCAATTCTTGGCTTGAACGTTACTACACGGATGTTCCTCTGTTGCTATCTAAAATTAAATCATTAGAGGAACGGGTTACTGTGTTGTCAAAGGAACATGACAGGATACAAGCTTACGATAAGAAGCAAAAGACTACAGGTTCAATTGTCTTCAGAAATGTTGAGGCAGCTACGGCCTTTGTTAACTCAAAGTTATCCTGACTGAATCATTTTCCTACAGCCCAGGTATGTTATTTCAACATCGTTTTTTTTTTTTATGAGTTGGTTTGAATTAACATAGCCGATTGTGTTTTCTCTGAATTAGTTCTGTTTTGTTTGAATAGATTCAAAAAACGATTTTGTTTACTTCGAATTACCAGGAATGATTTTGTTTTTGTATTTGAATTAGTACAAAAGATTTCATTTTGAATTAGCATAAACTATTTTGTTTGCGTTGATTTGTTTGCTAAAATCGAATATAGCTATGTTTTGATTAAACCGATTTGATACGATTTTATTGTTCTTGAATTAGTATAAACGATTGATGATTCTGAGTTATTTTGATTTAGTTCTGTTTGGTTTGATTCATAAACGATTCTGTATGTTTGAATTAGCATAGTCGTTTGTGTATGCGTTGGATTAGTATCAAAGACTGGTTTGATAAATGGAATATAATCGGTTGATTTAAAAACGATTTCGTTGATTTTGAATTGTCCAAAACGATTCTGTTTGTTTCGAATTGGTAATAAAAAAGTTGGTTGACAGATCGCATATTATCCATGTTACCATTCAATTGATTCAATTACGATTTCATTTGTTCTGAATTGGCATAAAAGTTTTAGTTTGTTTTAGCGTGAATGATTTACTTTGTTTTGAATTAGTAATTAAGGGTTTGTTTAATAGGTCGCATATATTTCTGTTATCATTTGGTTAATTTAAAGCGATTTTGTTTGTAAATATGACCAGCTACAGAATCGTGAGATTCTGTAGCTAGTTATAAAATTTGGATTTTCTTGATTTTACAATTAAAACATTATATAAAACTGTCTACTTTTTCCTATCTACAGGTACATACGAATTTCAACGGGAAATTGGACATACTGTGGCAGTTTAGAGCATGCTTTTATTATATAGTTTTGTTTTAAGTTGTTAGCCTTAGGCAGAAATAGAGATTTGGGAGATTGTTCCCAAAAATTTTCCAAACAATTTTTGATAATTCCCACAGGGATGTTTTACCCTGTGGCCTTTATATACTCATTAATTTTTGTAAAGAACCCATCACTGTTGGGAGAACAAAGACTATGGAATTATGATGATACAAACTCGAATGGAAGTGGATCTTTTGTAACAGCTTTAGATTTCAATTTATCATACTTTCGTTCAAGTTTTGTGCATTTTAATTTGTGATCAAGTTATTGACTACTTTAGATATTGAGACTTGTTACAGGTTGATGCGTTATGACTTAAATTTTGTCCATATTAGAAGTGTCTCAGTTTATTTACAACAATCACTCTATTCGAATTTAATTAACAAAAGGTTTATCTTCTTAATTAAATGAACGATTATATGCAAATCTTCGCACTGGGATTTATCTAAATGTGATGGTCTGTGAAATATAAGATTGTTGTTGTTTTATGTCTTGTTTGTTCTGTCATTTCTATTCAAAGAGAAATGTTGCTTCCTATTTACAAGAAGCTTGTGGAAAATTTGGTGCGGGTTTCCTCCCATCAAACAGCTAAATCAACTACTGTGCACAGGACAAATAGGAAGCATTACTTCAGGTCAGTTTGTTATTTGCAATTTAATAGTTAATAAATTCGAGAATTCTCAGTAGTTTAGATAGATGTATAGTACAGGTTGTTATCTTAATTGCTTAGCTTAGTTAGTTTTCATTTCTCTTCTTTCACAAAAAATATATAAAAAATCAAAAAATAATGGTTTCGCTGTCATAAGAAATTTTACCAATGATTTTAGCAAATTTAGATCAAAATTTGTATTCTGTAAGTACTGTACATATATAATTGAGATCTAATTCTGTTGATAACTGAACATTTAATTTCATAGATTTATTGTTGTATAATATTAGTAAGTAAGCTGTATATATATATTTTAGATTTGTATATAGTTTGTTGTAGTTGCCTTTTTTTACTTAGATTAGTTTCTTTAGTTTAGTTTTTCTTTCGTTTTCTTAGGACTTAGATTGGATAACGGAGCTGCTAAACCTGTCGGAGTGGATCATCCCAAACGACTTGGGTTATTTAGACAACCCCAGACCGGATCCACCCCTCTAGTTGACGAGTGTTCAATTTCGCCCGTCAACACCTAGCAAGCCTGTACCCATGGGTTTTGGTTTGCCACCGGGGGGATTTCTGAAGAGCCATCGTCCGCTCCCATCATACTACCACCTTTTCATCTTATCTCCCGCTCATTTATCCCATTCCCCTTGTCCGGGCATTGGATTGACCTGTTTGTAGGGTTGCACCTTATCTTGTGGGAAGAAGGGGCTAAAGGCCTAGAAGGTAAAAGCAGCTGGTAAAAGATAAAATCCTAGAAATAAAACCTCAAGATGCCTCACCCAGGGATCCTCGAGAAGGAAATAAAAAGCCTCTCAGCAAGAAACAAGAGGGACCTGAAAAATAATAAACAAGACCTAGCCAAGAGGATAGGGGGTCTCATCATGAGCCAACTTATTAGGTTCATGGGTACCTAACAGTATGACACTGCCATTATCTGGTTACCACACCAGGGCAATGACCTTATGTTGCATGGCCAAGTGAAAGGGGGTCTCATCACGAGACAACCTTCTCATCTATGTGAAAGTACTTGTGGGTAACACTGTTAGCTCTAGTCACCACGCCAAGGCAGTGTCCTCTGGTTAGCCCTTGAATAAAAAGAAAAATAAGAAGAAAAAAACAAATAAAGAAAATAATAAAGGCAAGAAAGGGCTTGAAAAATTTGCATCCATGACAGGTACAACTCGCCTTCTACAAAGGCACCCACATGTAATATCATGCATCCCTGGTTCTCACTCTACCCGTGTGTCTGGACATCCCTTAGCCACATCACCTCATTTACATGGCTTGGACGAAACACCTTGGAAACTTTCCTTTCCTTATGGATACTTGCCCAATAGGGTGTCTTGTCCTTTTTCTCAACCTTGTATTGTAGGCTTTTGTAGATTCTTTGAGCTATTGCATGATATATCAGGGTTTTTATGCATATGTTTGATAATATTAATGATGAAATGTGATTAACATTGCTATGATCTCTGTGATTAATGAGCACATGGAGGGCATAGTTTTTAATGTGCAGGACCATGCCCGATGGACAAGTACCATTTGGACCGGTACACATGGGGAGATGATTAGTTCGGACCTCCATGGGGCTGAAGAGCCCATCAGATGGTTGCTGAGACCCTGTCAGAGGGGCAGAGACAGGACAATGTTTGACCGAGGTTTTTCATCGGAGAAGAAGAAGGCGTTTCACCAGAGGCACTTTGGCACAACCCGACCTAGGAGGAATGACCCCTTTTCAGTGGAACGTTGGCCTTGGAAGGCTCAGAGCACCCTCATCCTTACCATGACATCATCCAATTTCATGGTCATTCTTGGAGGCAGACTGGGCAGCAGTGGCACGTGTGGTATGTTGGAGAAGCCCCTGGGGGGCTAACGTTTTGCTCCTGGATGTCTCATTTTCCCTAAAAGGGGCTAGCGCCTCCCTTGAAGGGGATTTTACCATTATTACAGCTCAGTTAGGGTTTTAATTTGACATTTTAATGTAAAAACAATATGATTTTGGTTTAAATCCTTGTGGGCTAATTTTTATGACCTAAAATTAATTAAAGGTCATTGATACAGTATATATTGAGGAATTTTATCCTCATTTTGATATAACAAAACACTCACTCATTAGTGAGATTTGATTTTTATGCCCTACTTGGGTATTTCTTCTCTTTGAGTGAGGCACACTTGTTGAAGGAGGGAATTTCTTGGCATTTTTGGCATTTCTCTTGAAGGAAGGTTTACAACTAAGGTTTACAATGCTATTTCATCATGATATGTAAGTGTTTTTTCTACAAAAATTATTAATTGAATGGTTGTGGTCTTATATTCTTGCATTTATTATAAATTTTGTTGATTTTAAAACCCTAGGGGGACAAACAAACAAGTAGGTCATTGTCTCATGTCCCCTAAAAGAGAAATTTTCAGCCATTGAAGAAGGAAGGAAGAGCCTAGCCATTGCTACACTCTTATTTCTTCTTCCCCTGTGCTAGTCGTCCCTTTAAAAGTCAAGAAGGAGGAGACATCCCAGGCCTAGGTTATCTACACCTAGGGCCATCCTGCTTCTAGGGTTTGGTGATAGGGCCTTGCATTTTCAACACTCTTCCTCACCACACTCTCGTGTCTTGATTTATCTTTTATGCTAGCTGTTTTTCCAAGTTAAACCTAAGGAAGGAGGAAAGAGTACGAGGCCTTGCTTAAGAAACACCAGAGTGAGCCTCTTTCCCCTAGGGTTTTGTTTCCGGGGCCCTACCATTGCAGCACTTCAAAACCCTTCCCTCTAGTCCTTAGTCCTTAGTGTTTGAATGATGTAATTCAACCCTAAATCTTGTTGTCTACAATAAGACCCTGCTATCATAAAAAAGAATTAGGCTTGTGATAAATTAAGGAATGAATGCAAACTGAACTATCTCAACATAAACTCAAAGATCAAACCTTAGTATGCTTCTCCTTCTATCCTCCACTTGTTCCTCCCTTTTCTTTAGCCTTTAAGAAAATTAGAATTGGTTGAAGTAGTTGAACTACCTCATTGGTTAAGTTAACTAAAAACTCAACCAAATTTTTAGTTAAGGGGGAAAAGTAATAACTCATAATAAGGGTTTTAAATAAATAATAACTAGTAGGTGCGACCCCTTGTGACTCCCTCTAGTTGTTAATAATCATAACATAACTAGTTAATTAAACAAAACACCCCTCCTTGTAACTCCCATCATCACATTCATATTTGACAAATTATCTCATTGGTATTTGAAATTATTTTCAAAAAGATAAGTATATTACCAATATATCCAAAAAGCCTGCTGTCCAAAAATTTGAAGTCCACTGTTGTCAACAACAAATAGATAAATAAAACTTAAAATCCATATTTTCCAGTCTGTGAGGCAATCTTTCCTTTGTTGCTACTATCACCCTTTAAACTCTCTAAATTTGCCTTAGACTCTGTGGATCCCTTAGGCATAATCTCATTGATCACATGAGAGAAATCATCCCTCAATTTCATGCGGGAAGATGTCGTTTTATCATAATCATTTGAAGATGGGGAAAGAGAAGTAGTGAATTTCACTTTGTCAAGGGCATGGTAGGCCTCGGTTTCCAACCTTTTGCTTGAAAATCTCATTCCTATATGCATAATTGATTAGCAAATAGTTCCCTTAACAAACATACATGACAACTCTTTAAAATATGAAATAGACTTTGACTCAACAACATATCAGACTCTTGCAATCCAATCCTTATAAATTGTTTAACTATTGTCAATGAGCAGGGGGTGAAAAAAAGGTCCCAGGATATGTGAAGGGCTTGTATTGAGCGAAACATGATAAAATGAGGGGGAAAGAAACATGGTTACTGCTCAAAGACAACAAACAATCAACTGTAATGAAAACCAAAGAAGATACACTGTGATCCAACCAAAAAACTACGATTTCAAACTGCTTCAATACAAAAATCTTCTTGATTGTAATTGAATTTGAGAACAGAGGGTGGAAAATGAATACGGGAAGGCGATGGGGTTGTAATTAGAAAAAAGTGAAATAATGGTAGGGAAAGAGAGCGGATACTGTTCATAAAATTAATTAAGTGATCCATAAAACCATTCTATATCCAGCGCAAAAGATCCAATACCAACCAAATGATTGCTATGATCATTTTTATAAACTACTTGTGTAAAAATGAATCAACTCTGTGTATTAACCTACTCACTGTTCATCAATAAATATTTAACATAGTGTCATAAAAAAAGGCAGTATGTCTTCCATAACAACATCTAAAAGAGTTTTGTTTCTTCTCATTTTCCCACTTATTGTTTTAAAACAATTTCCAAATGAATACACAATCACTTATTTCAACTCTGTTCAACATAAAAAATAAACCACTTTCCATGAAATGTTTTCTTAATCAAACACATACACAAAAGCATGACTGATTTCATCCCTCAATTCCCATTAGAAATCAAATTGCAATGGGATCATACTGCCACAAAACCCGTGCCTTTCATCAAACATACACAGTGGACACAACTATCAATATAATAATCCCGTCTTGCTATTTAAACACACAGTATCAACAGTCACCATTCCAACTCATACGACGTTGTAGGATACACATACCCTTTCAACAACAACGCAAGATCATCTCTGATGGCACAATCAAATAATATCCATAAAATATACAATGGATGGCCCTGCCATAATTACTATGACTGCAATACTCCCATTTGGCGATTTAAAACACATAATCACAACAATAATTTACCCAACTTAACATGTTGTAGGAACGCCACACATACCCACGCGTGACGCATGAAGCAACGTTGTGCATTAATCAATTGTAAACTAATGTTGGGTTAACAATTCAACAATTACAATGTAAGAGACATTGATTGTGAATTCAATCAAATTCTCCAATCAACCAAATCGCCATCCTGAGTTATCAATTTGATTGTCATAATAACCAATGTAGTGACTAAATACCAAAACCAACACCAATGTCAACATAATCAACAGAGATGAGCCATAAATTGAACACTATTGAAAATACACCAACAACTCATAACAGTCAACAATATGCCTGACAGGCCATAACGGTTCCCTCTATCAAAACTCGGGCTTGAGAAATCAAGGGTTTTCTCTATGGACCAAAATAGGGAGACTGAAGTTTCCCCCCAACACCGGGTGATAACCTCCAAGACCAATGGTGCACACATAGGGTGTACAAGAAATAACTTCACAGACATGGTGAAAATTCCTGTGATAGGGAAAATTATGAACAGAGGAGCAAGGTTCCATTCTGGTCCTGTAACAACACTTAGAACACACATGGTATAAACCTCGTGGTTTTCCCAGTAGACCAACTAACAACGTTGAGATATAACATAGTCGAGAAAAAACAACATAACCCACTGCACAACCATTAGTAGCATGAACAAACCATACCCAAGTGAAACAATGCATAGTGACACAAGGTGTTTTAAAACCTAGTAACCCCAGAACAACAAACGACTAGGTATGGTGATACGAATGCGTGGAGACAACTAGCCAATCTAGACCAAATGAAACCCTCCAAATAAAAGCAACAAGTAAATCACATACCCATACATCCCAAGCCAATGTCTATTTCATAACCAGAGCAAATTAATGGATGGCAAAAAGACATACCTGTAACCAAGAACACCTTAAAAACTCGAGCTTGGCTGAGCAGTTCTTCCTCTACTTGAAAGTTGGAGCCTAAACACAACAAACGCAGTTGAACAATAACCTGACTAGGTTGGTGGCCAATGGAAGGAGTAAGGGTGGCGTGCATTAAATGCACATCGCCTCCACCTTCCAGTCATTCAATTCCTTAGTACACTCCAACCCATTAATCAATTAACCATTCAATTAAACCATGCATTGGAATTAGCATCTATCACTTGTCAAAGGCGCCACCCACATCATATCTTACCATTTCCAACTATACGATAATGCATATTAACCATATCTTTGTATAACTCAATAAATCACATAGCTATTAAATTGTTAGCTAGGATTATCAACGATCATTTCAATTTCAATGCTTGTAGAGTAGTATATTAGCATAGTCTAGTTCCTTCCTTTTGCATTTTGTTACATTGCTTTTATTTCTTTCCCACTGCTCTTATATACTATTACTAACATGTCTCTTGTGCAGGTGTCCCAGTAATGGATCCAAGAACACATAGAAATGATAAGAATGGATAACATAGGCCGTTGTAACATAAAATTTGAGCCTAGAGCAAAAAAAAAACACATAACATGCCTTATCCATCACCCAATTGCCACAATTAGAACCAACACATAATAGGCCTTATCCATCGCCAATAAAACCAAGATTTCATCAACCATGTAAGCAGTGTCGAACAATATCATAAACATGAAATAAGAATCATATATGATCTCCCAATCTAAAAGGGGGTCCCACCTACTAGTATTATTTATCTTGTTAGTTTATAATAATAGGCTTTAGAAATACTTTGCATGCAAAACCTCGTTGCGATTTTAATCATCAACAGTGCTCACATGATACCAAGTATTAAATAAAAAATCTTTTCAAATATTTCTATCACAACTATAGTGTTTAGCAATTATCAAACTTGATATTGGTAAATTTGAATCTTATCAATTTAATCAAGCAAACCCGGAACTTGGAGTATTGTCCTTAAGAATGAGTGTGTTTCTTTTCTTCCGAGTCTCCATTCAAAATGACAAGTATTTTCTTCAACTTGTCATCTATACTAAGACAATATGCTATCTTGACCGAAATCTGAGTTAGGGAATATACTCTATAATCTCAAATGTAATCAATCTAATACTTTGACTTTAATTTTGACCAACAATTAGTATGATTACTTCGACAGATCAAAATGCAACCTGGATATTCATAAGATTAGAATAATTCCATAACAAGTAGAGACATATCAAAGTAATCAAACCTGGGGTGCATAGTTCCTCTAAATGTGTTGGATCTGAGATCCCTCTATATCTATGATTGTTGTTTAGACAAAAGATCATTTCTCCTGCAAACACCCTTTAAAATAATGATACAATTTAAAAATATGTAAGTAAATACCTCTGACATCATCGACATGTAGTGGCACCCTCCGACAATAGTGGCAAGTAATAACGAACCTTTAAAACTTAAAAGGTGATTCAAATTATAACTTAAATTTTGTTGGAGATTTGCTAGGGTAAGGCTCACTAGAAAAATAAAAATCAGTCCCAACACCTCACAAAAACTTTCATTGCAAATAGTGTTGGCAATAGAACTGGCATGAAGGAACTGACACAAAGGAACCGACAGGAAGGAACTAGAACTACAACTACAACTAATACTGCAACTGCAAATGGTACTGCAACTGCAACTGCAACTGGTACTGTAACTGCAACTGCAACTACAACTACAACTTCAACTAGTACTGTAACTGCAACTGCAACTTAGGGTTCTATGAGGAAATCCTAATTTATCAAACTGTAAATTTTGGAATCCTAATCCAGGGACTAGATGCACCTTCCTAGGGAGATTTCCTAGTTCTGGTTACTTTCTCCAATGTCCTCCTCAAACAAGGAAAATGTCACACTTAGGTTTTATCAAAAAACCCTAATTTTGTAGCAGTTGTAATACTAAAACTAAATCCTGGAGAGGGCTCGCTGAAGCTAGCCACTTCTTGTAAATTGTGAGTTGGTCTCTTTCAGGCCTGCTCTGATACCATGTTGAAGTTTTACTTATACAACTAGAAGTTATGGTTCTTCTTTATTATTATAATCATTTAGCACATTAGTTGCATAAATAAGATCACTGAAAGAGAGGAACTCACAGAAAAAATAGAGACATAGATTATCCTGGGAAACCATCACGGGGGAGAAAACCCAAAAAAAATTCCTCAATATAGATAGACCAAATACCGAACAAAATATCCTCCTCTAAACCTTCACTAGGAAGAGTAGTGCACCACTTAACCAAGAAATACCAAGAGATAAACAAAAACCCTCCTTGACGTCACCCCCCAGTTGCAATAGTTTCTCCTCTAAGACTTGCACACTACAGAGTTGGTTTGTGTGTGTGTCCAAATGAGGCACTGACCTCTCTTATAAATAGTGGTCTGGTGATGCAGAAGCATTGCTAGCAAAGCACAAGTGGAAGACAACTCAACACACTAGCGCATATTTTGAAGTGATGATTTTGAATTTAAGCAGACATATGCAAACATCTGAAAATATTGTAATTTATGAACATCTTTAATGTTTTAAAGCTGGACGATTGCGTGAGATCAATGGAGGATGTATTTTATTTTAATGAATCCTCTTGCAGTACATATTCAATATGTTTGATCTTATCTGTCTTCCTCAAAAAATTTATTGTAATAAATCCTTAGTAGTTGAATGCTTTTATTTTGATAGGATAGCAGTAAGGTAGCTTGGAGGGAAAGCTCAATGAGATCGTATTGTATAAATAAATGTGTTTTTGCCCAAATGAGGTTGCTGAAGTTTAGTTGTTTCCATTGTAGCTGAGAGTTGTAGAGTTGTTGAATAACATTGTATGAACCCATGTATATAACAATTGATTGAATATAACAGAGGAGCATTATTCCAATTGTCAGGTGTTGCTGTGTCTATCTGAATGAATGAATGGTAGTATTTCTGTTAATTTGTATTTCTCTGTTATTTCTTGTTCTTATGTTATGAATGCATTTACATGGTTGAATGTATGAATCTGTGAGGATTTAGATAAGTTTCAATTGTTCTCTTCTACGAGCAAGTGCAAGGAGTGCATAGTGTCTACAAGGTGTGCATTGACAGAGTTTGTTTCAACTCAGAAGCTCAGAAGATATAACATGAAATTTTTGTATGCAAGGAGAGCATAAGTGTTTGCAAGGTGTGCACTGACAGAGTTGACTCATAATCTCAAGAGATATAGTTGAAGGTGTGTGCAGAGTCGATACTTGGTTAAGTATCGAAGGAATCATTATGAGAAGCTCAAGGTGTTGAGGAGGAACAATTCCAAGAGCGATAACTTGGAGCTTGTATGCAGAGAATGCATATTGTCCACAAGGGGTGCGTGGTAGAGTCTTTTTGACTTAGGTGCTCAGGTCGAGTGACTTAAGTAGATTTGCAGAAGGGTGGAAGGAATTTTTGTAAGGTGTGCATAGTCATCCATAGAGAAGTTAAATTGTGGAAGAGAACCTGTTGCAAGGTGTGCACAGGGTCAAATTCAACTAAGTGTCAAAGAAAGTGCTCTGAGGAGAAAAATCTTGAAGGTATAACAAGATCAGTTGGGAGAGTGATGAGAATCTTTCAATCGAGTGGAGCCTTTGAAAAGTCTCCAAATCAATGAGTAAGATCCATCTAGGAGGGAGCAGGATCATTCCGAACTGTTAGATTTGGGAGAGTTTCACAGAGGTGAGTCGTAGAATCCTGTCGGCACTTCGTGGTTCATAGGTGTAGGAGTGTTTAAGAAGCAGGGTCGCCGAAGTCACGAAGTGGATCCTAGCTATTGGCTACGAGGAGGATACGTGGCAGCGGATTAAAGAATTCGGGAGTTGGAGTTTCAGAAATTGTTGGAGCAAGCGTAACCTTCATGAAGACGCAAAGGCCGAAGTATAGATGGACCATCGGATCCAGGAGGACATGTGGCATATATCCACATATTGTAGTAGAAAGTGTTTCGGAAGGAGACACGGGTGGAGGCCGTAAAAACCGCCAAATCCAAAGCTACAAAGGGAGCTGGCCTATGGTCACAACCCGTGGTCACATTGGAGAAGGAGTCTAGTGTGGGATATGGTACTCACAAATTGGTGTTTCCAGAAGCACCATAAAGCAAGGTTGCGGGTAATATGAACCTGAAAGTAACATCAAAGGGAACTCTGTGTCATTTTTTCTGGTCTATTGAAGGCCCGAAGAGTCGATTTGACTCAAGGTGTTTAAAGATCCTTGACCGGGAGGTCACAAAATCTCTATGAGGGAGGAGGGGCTACATCAAGTGGTATCAGAGCAGTAACTTGCTTGCATACAGTAGGTAAAGGAGAGAGGAGACAACAAAAATTAGCTTGATATCATTAAGTGGTATCAAATACATCAAGTGGTAGTTGCGTATGGAGAAAATTTTAGCACAATGCTGCCTAGGAGACATGCAGAGACACCTGTAGAAAATCAAGCTATGGAAAGGGAGATGCGAGAACTCCGAGAAAGGTTAGATGCTATGGAGACAACACAAAGGAGAGCACCCTATGATGGAGACATAAGTGATGCAAAAAATGAAGAAGTAGAATTTGAAGAAGCTGTAGTAGAGGATGTTGCAGAAGAGCACTTGTTGAAAGCGATTGTTAAGTTGGGAGCTAGAGAGAAGATATATATCCCAATGTATGAAGGAAATTTGGATGCTGAGGAATTGCTAGATTGGATAAGGTCAATGGAAAAGTACTTTGACTATGAATATGTCGATGTGGAGAAGAAGGTGAATCATGTTGTCACTAGATTAAAAGGACATGCAACACTGTGGTGGGATGAACTATAGGTTGACATAAGATGCAAAGGAAAGAAAAATACAAAGAGTTGGGATAGAATGGTAGCTAAGTTGAAATATAAATTCATACCCAAGGATTACCAGATAATTTTTTTCAGGAAGTTGCAGAGTCTGAGACAAAAAGGAATGATTGTGAAAGAGTACACATAGGATTTTTACAAACTGAACATCAGGGATGGACAAAGAGAAAAATATGATGAAAAAGTTTCCAGATATATAAACGGTTTGAGATATGAAATCTAGGATGAAATCAACATGATGACAGTGGGAACAATGGAGGATGCTTATCATATTGCACTGAAAGCAGAGGAGAAGTTGGCCAGAAAATAGAGCCAACGAGGCAGAGGATGAAGTCCAAATAGAGGCAAGGGAGTTGCCCATGATAAGGCACATAAGCCCAAAGTTTAGACAAAAAAACCACATAGTCACTCAAAAAGAGGAGGAAGTTCTTGAGGGAAACAATATGGTGGTAGAAACTCTTTTCCTTGAGGAAGAGGAAGAGGCAGAGGATGAGAAGTTAAGTGGTATGCCTATGGAAAGACAAGACACATGTCTTGGGAGTGTCCCAAGAGAAATAAAGAAGGAGGAGGTGACACTCACATTTCAGAAGTGCATAAGAGGAATTTTGAAGCAGAAGGTGTAGAAGATGGGAGATCTCTAATGATGAAGAAGGTTCTCTTGAAGCCAGAGTCAGAGGTTGAAAAACTAGTGCAGAGGAACAATTTGTTCAGAACAAATTGCAAGACTAAGGATAGAGTTTGCAAGGTGATAATTGATAGTGGGAGCACTGATAATTTAGTATCCACAGAGATGGTGGAGAAATTGGAGCTGGAGATGACTACACATCCAACGTCGTATAAGGTCTCATGGTTGCAGAAAGGTCATCAAGTAACACTAACTAAAAAATGCCTTGTTGAATTTACGATATGAGGATATAGAGATGAGATTTTGTGTGATGTGATTCCCATGGATGTATGTCATGTTTTGTTGGGGAGACCATGGAAGTATGACATGAATGTCATTCATGATGGGAGAAAGGATACTTATACGTTGGATAAGAATCGTAGGACACAAATGTTGCTACCAATCGAGGAGAAGAAAGTAAAGGAAGAAGCCAACACAAGTATACTTCTCATGAGTGGGAAGGAACTCCCAAGTGAAGTCAAGAAGGAAGAGGAGATGCAGTTTGTTTTGGTGAGGAAACCAAGATTTATCCTTACAAGTACTTATATGGATGATATGCCTGAAGAAGTTCAAGAGATGTTGGAGAATTTTGTTGACATAGTAGTGGATGAGTTGCCAAGCTCATTGCCACCCATCAGAAGTATCAACCATCACATTGATTTAATACTAGGATCGAGTCTTTCGAACAAATAAAAATACAAATTGACACCTAAAGAGAATGAGGAGGTAAAGAGACAATTCCATGATTTGATGGACAAATTTTTAGTGAGAGAAATTTTGAGTCCATGCGCAGTACCAACTGTGTTAAGTACAAAGAAGGATGGAGGATGGAGAATGTGTACAGACTCAAGAGCCATAAAAACAATCACCATCAGGTAAAAATTTCCTTTATCCATGATGGGTGACTTAATGGATTGTCTGAGTGGAGCAAATTATTTTTCAAAAATATATCTGAAGAGTAGATATCATTAGATAAGAATGAGAGAAGGTGATGAGTGGAAAACAACATTCAAAACAATCTAAGGGTTGTATGAATGGATTGTTATGCCATTTGGATTAAAAAATGCCCCAAGTACTTTTATGAGGTTGATGAACGAGGTATGGAAATATTTCATTTGTAAGTTTGCAATTGTATATCTGGATGATATACTAGTCTTCAGTAAAATCGAAGAAGAACATTTAATACATCTGGCATTGGTGATGAGGAGATTGCAGGGAGAGGAGTTGTTGATAAATCTGAATAAATCCTCTTTTATGAAGACACAACTCATTTACTTGGGTTTTGTTATCTCTTCAAATGAATTGAATATGGAACCAGAGAATGTGAAATAAATCAGAGATTGGTTGTCGCTAAGGAGCATATTCAAGGTGAGAAGCTTCCATGGATTAGCAAGTTTCTATAGGAAGTTCATTAGAAATTTTAGTGGGATTGGTGAATAAATGATGGATACAGTGAAGAAGAGACATAAGTATTTTAAGTGGAGAGAAGAAGCCGAGAAAATATTCTGGATATAAATGGAGAAGATAACATGACATTTCAAGTAAGATGTGATGCGAGTGGAGCTGCAATTGGAGCAGTCTTGAGCCAAGATAATAGGCATGTTTCATATTTCAGTGAGAATCTGAATGACACTAAGAGAAATTACTCCATGTATAATAAAGAATGTTATGCAATAATTCAATCCTTGAAGAAATGGAGGCACTACCTGTTTCAGGATAAATCCGTGAGTGCGAACACAAACCGATCTCCCTAGATCCACCTGGATCTAGAACAAAATAGGATAGAATAATACACTTTCCCTAGATCCAACCTATTGAATGAACTAAGAGGTAAGGATCATGGACATACCTTATGAATGCTTTCCTTAAGTCTCTATTGTCCCAAGCTTCGCTCCAATGCTCTTGCACCGTTCAGATCACAACAACACAAACCAATCGAAGTAAAGGCAGATTAATATATTCGATAGTTAGTCTATACATATGATCAAGGAGTTATGTAATAAAGTGACATCATCGTTATGGGAAAGGGACATATTACTGTATTGAATTAATTGAAAGTGAAACTTACAACCTAAGACTTGATGTCGTAGGTCTCCTTTCGATGGCTCCTAGCTCTGACACACACACTTGCTCATGCATGAAGAAAATCAACCACTTTTGATGACCTTGCTATTGTCTCTAGCTGTTGTAGCATCAGTCCTCCATACAGTCTTGCACTAATTCTCCAATCAATCTCTTGCTAGTTTTCTTGTTGCTTAACCATTTCCATGAGCAATATTCTCAATATATAGGAGAAGATAGATTAGTTACTTGGATAGGAAATGATCCCAAGATATCAGGAAAATCAATACTTAAATAACCATTCGCTAGCCAACTCATTCTTCTCGAAGATTCTCTTCTAGAAGGCTCGAGAACTTCATCTTTTTCCTCTTTAAGAAGATGTTCGCACCCTGACAACTATGTACAATGCGAACCCCTCACACTCCAACTTAATGTAGCCTGCAAGAATTAGGCATTCTCGCATGCAAATATATAGACAGCCTACGAACTCCTTTCAAAAACATGATTTCTGGAAACAGACAAGTGTAACTTTCCTCAGGAAAGTGTTCTTAGTGAAGAGCTTGATTTTCCATCACCATAACATCATCATAACATCATCACGATGACCAAAATTGTGGATAATAGAATGCCCCCCAAATTCTGAGAGTGGAATGAGTGACAGTCGATAGACTTTGTAAGCTGCATGTGTGTGTCAAGAACCAAAAGCACATCTAATCAGAGACTTGCAAACATCCAAGCATCAACAAAATATCATGTATACCCATTCTGAGGTAGGCATTCCCATACTCAGATCATAGACTGATGACATCATAAACAAAGGTCATGGCCACCAATCATACACTGTGGATCCATGCCGTCACCATATAGCACAGCCACCAGAATACACTGTGGATCTGTGCGACAAATTTTCAATCAAGATGACATAGCCACGAAACATACACAGTGGATCTATGTGTCGCAAAATATACATATACTCCATCGCAACCTGGATCACTAGGATAATATCAAGGGTCTTCATCCTCATCGCCCAAAGTATGAATCTAACCATGTGATTACATGTGTCGAAGTCGAACATGGTAGAAACCACTTGATTACCAGTCATTGATGTAACCGTTAACAAGTGCGAGGGAAATCACCATTGATGTCAATGACTCCTAAGGTACTACAGTACAATCCATCGAATGTGAATAAATGAGTTGATGTCAAACAACCGATGGAATCTTTCGATCAAGGGCTAATGATGTAAACCCATTGTCAAAAGCGAGGAAACTTTCTATTGAGGCATGCAAGCTCCAAGGTACTAAATAATTTCTAAGCCTTGATTTCAGATAATGTGCTGAAGTCGACGGAACAAGACTCGTCATAGGAGGGCATTGATGTATCCCCCATCAGTGACATGAAATGAGTAACAAAGTTTGAAAATGAAACAGAGTATGTGGCAATTGGACTTTGGACACAGGGAAGGCCGACACGAAATGAACGGATAACTGCAGATGGCCGACTCAAATAGAGGTTTCAGACGGACTTCTCTTGAACATATGAATGACACGACCAATGATTTGGTAGCATTGCCTCAAATACGACACATGGAAAGACCTTATTATCAAATCGAATGAGAGACAAATGGATTTCCCAAACCGGCTTCAAATGATGAATAGGGGGTGTCATGTTCAAGAGTGACACTTACTGCCAATCGATTCAATAATGAAACATATCCCTTTCCCAAATTCCCCCCCACCATTTCTGGCAAGTACCTCTTTATTTTTACACAAGATTGAAGAGGATCACATATGCTTGTTGATATAAGCTCATCCTTCGGACGAGTCCCTTGGAGTATTTTTAACGAACCCTAGGAAGGAGTGGTTCGGTCCCATTACGAGTCTGTCAATGTTTGTTTAACAAGTCCAGAGATAGTAAACTCGAAAGTTTTTCAAGATTATAGAGTTTGGGAAAAACACTTAAAATAGAACTCTCTCAGTTCCTTTTTCGTACAACAGTCCAACGAGACCGAAAAAGGGTTAAACTATCGCTCGAAGGACGTATACTTCAAATACTTTAACGAGCATGAAAATAGCAAGATCGCTCGACAATCTTTTCATGTTTAGAGAGTCTGAAAAGAGCTTAAAGATAACTCCAGGGGGGTTCCTTTTTCGTGTAACCACAGCGAGCCCGAAAAAGAGATAAAACAACCCTCGATCGCATTCTTATGTTTTTCTCAAGCGCAAGAACGGATAAAAGGCGCTCATGGTTTTATGTCAAAACCATAACAAACAACCCAAAATCACACCACACCAGAGAAAAAATTTGTTCATAACCATCCATACTTCTCACCTGCAAGTCATTTTCACTCATTTCCTCATTAGTGATTATGGTTAAATAGTAAATAATCATAAAAAACCCACATTTGATATAGTAAAAAGTAATAAAATGAACAAATAACAAAATTTACCATACCGTTTTCACATTTTACCATTGAGTGCCCAAAAAACCCTTATTTACCCTTTACCTTCGGCATCGAATTCCAGGAGCTACGGGAGACCATCTGACGTGCCGTCAGCTATATTTTGGTAAGTGCCTCATCCTTTATCTTTTCATGGTTTAGAAATTCAACTGCATTGGTAAAAAGTTCAGTTTTTACTTGATTTTTTGAACCCTATGCGCTTGGAATCATTCTCGCAGGTGGCCCATACGGGGACTGCGAGAATGACCCATTCTCGCAGGTGGGATTTAAGCATCTTGCGAGAATTTCGCACTACACATAATATCCCACCTGCGAACAATGCAAAATTCAAAATTTTATGCAACGTTTAACCAATTGCAAGAATTTTATCTCATGAATGAAATCACTAATCATGTTTGTGTGTTTTTTATGCAGGTTATTAGCCACAATCATGGTGTTAGAGTGGCGGGAACGAGAGCACAAGGAGGATAATGCCAATGCGGAAAACCATCCTCCAACCATAGCTGAACTAAGAGACTGTGGTCTCTTAAAGTATTTCCGCATCCCGGGCATGAGAGCCCAAGTTCGATTATTGGAATACTTAGTCCGGATGTGGGATCCGGACCAACAAGTGTTCATCGTGGGAGCTCATACATTGACCATCGATATCGAGGATATCTATTTCTTGACTGGATTATCCAGACGTGGATCCTATGTCAGTTTGTCTGGTACCAGAACATGTGGGTTGAAGATGAGTGAATATTGCAACCAGTATTGTGTACCTGAGGCAGAGAGACAAAAAGGGAAAGTGGCTATTTGGGGAGTTACTGATTTGACTCTCCCCACTATTCTCTTTACCATTGTGTTGGCAGCCAATTCATTTTTTTAATTTCTCTAAAAAAAGATGCCTACACCGCTTGTCTTCTAAACGACAAATCATCGTCGCATTGTGCAACTAGACATTTGTTTCATTTTTGCGACAAT
>JZKD02S1703583.1:97901-112376 GCA_000966675.3 Picea glauca
AACTCCTGTAAATAATGTAAATAACAATGTAAATAGTGTAAATAATTCAGATAAAGTAGTCTTAGAGAATGCGAGTAAGAAACCACAAGCTACAACTCTAAGTACTCGCAATAATAAGCTACTATATCCTTGAGTGTCAGATTCATCCTCCTCTAAGGTTTCCTAATAGGTGTTACTTCTACCTGGGTATATATGTGATGAATGCATGTTCCATGGTGTATACCCTTCATATCAATGTATTCCGAGTTGAATGCCTCTGATTATTCTTTAAGGACATTTACTAACTTTTTTTGTTGGTCTGCATCTAGTCCAGAATTTATATGTAGGAATTTCCCTAGACCAATCTCATAGGGCATGGTATAAGATGTGGTAGACTCATCTATCTCAAAAATAAAAGATGTTGAAGACAAATTTGATGGGTCCAACTGTTCCTGAAATTCTTCCCCAAACACGTATTCAAATTGGGGAAAAGATTGTGGAAAATCAACACACGTGATAACAAAAATAAACGGATTTAGCACATTTTCCGTTGTTTTCTCCTAAAGTGCCCATGAATGATCACTCGGCAACACAGGTTCTTCAAAGTTCTGATTCTCATATGGAAATTCAAGCGACCATATATTCTCCATAATAGGTTGAGCTGGTAGGTATATGGTAAGTTTCTGTATAGAAAGTCCATTAGAGATGGTCATTTCACCTTCTCTACAACCAATAAATGCATTGGTTGTGGCCAACCAAGGTCTTCCCAAGATAGTGAGATGCCCTTTAGTAAGATCCTTTGAGTTAATGAAAAGAAATTCTACTGGGTATTCCCATGAGGCTAATGTAACTATGATATCATCCAAGATTCCTTCAGGTATAACCTTTGTCTTATATGTTAATTCCAAAATAGTTGGGGTAGGTCTAAGAAGAGGTTTTAACTGTAATTCCTCCAGGGTGGTAACAACCATAACATTAATGGATTCCCCTAGGTATATGAGAGTGCTTACAATGGGAACCTTATTAATGATTATTGTTACTACGGGGTTCCATGGGTTCCCATACTTTGCAACCCTAGGCTATTCTGATATGTATTCAGAGAATTCTCCTATCAAATGTATTGTTGGAGGAATCTTATGTTTCCTACCTGGTTTATTAATACACAATTCTTTGACCACCTTACTATGAATTGGAATGTACTTTATGGCTTGTAACAAGGGAATTTTGACACAAATATTCTTCAATTCATTTAAAATGTCAAATTATGGTCGAGTCGTAGGTTTCTCAATCAATAATCTTTCTGGATAAGGAGGGGATTTTGTAATCTGTGAAAATTCATTTTGGGGAAGCTTTGGTTCTTGGGATTTAGGAATGATAACATCTTCCCACTTAGTGTCATCCATGGGTTGTTCAAGAGTTTCATCTTATTCTTCTTCCCGTATGACTATTGAAGGCCTCTGTCTATCCAAAACTTTTCCCAACCTTAGTTTAATCTCATGTAATGGAACAAGAGAAATAACATATGTCGGAAAGGTTTTACACTCAACATTATGAAGAGGTTGAGTTGGTTTGTTATTTGGGTTGGGCACTGTTTGTGCAAGTAGTAATGTTGGTCTTGGGGAGCTTGTATTCTGGTATTTCTAGGGTTGTTGTGGAATAGGAGGTAAAGGTGGGGGAAAAAAACCTAGAAAAAGTTGTTGGATGTTCAGTGGAAACTGTGGGTAAGGATGAGTGGGCATAGGAACAGGTGGAGCCTAAGTGTTTCCTTGGGTATTCCCTCCTCTCCATCCTTGTAGCAAAGGGTGGTCATACTGTGGAGACCAATTTTTCTAATTCCGTGAGTTCCACTGTTGTGGTTGTTGATAATAGGGTGGAACTTGAGGTGGTAGATACTGGTATGTAGGATGACTCCTAGGCTGCCATGGCCTCCTAGGTGTATAAGAGGATTCCCCAAACTGAGCAGTGATGGGAATTTTTCAGTTGGGTGGTATTTAGTGCAGAAGCCGCAAACTAAAATGTTGTCTAATGGGTACTCCCTTGAGGAATGCTTCCTCCTGCATCTTGGACAAAATATGCACATTGTTGCATTCTCCTCCTCCTGTTTCTTTTTAATATTTAGTGTGTCGAACTAGGAAACTATTGTACTTAAGATATCATTTTTGAAGTTTTCCAATAGGTTTCCTATATCTACCCTTGTAATACCACCTGAACTAATTGTTTTTAGGTTTATACTATAAGGATCCCAAACACTCTTCCAAGTTTTGGCTCTACTCGTCGAGTAATTTCTACACATTTCATAGATTTCAGTAAATGGTTTATGGGAGATGTCACCTGATTCCATCAGGTTAAGTGTCTCTAGGTATTATTCTGAAATTCCTTTAATGAAAAGAGTCTCGACTGCATCATCTAGGAGGTCATGGTATTTTGATTTTTGTGCGGTATAAGCAAACCGTTCCATGTAATCCTTGAGACTCTCATCCTCTAACTGTTGGATATAAAAAATATCATTATGAGAATACTTGGATTTTAAGTAGTCTTGGTATTTTTTAAGAAATATATCTTTCATGTCTTCCCAAAACCTAATACTTGACTCTCCTAACCCCATGAACCATCTTAGTGCATAATCCTTGAGGGTGGCAGGATTTTTTTTTAATTTCTGGGCATCTTGCAAGTAGTTGTATCTCCTACACAAGATGTCAAACTCAAATAGGAATGTATCTGAGTCCTCACTACTTTTACCATAAAAGGTGGGCAATGCAGAGAGTGGAATTTTTTCCATGTTGACATTCTATGTGGTATCCAAAATTGGAAACCCAAAGGTGGTTTCCGTTTCGTTTCCAACTTCTTTTCCCTCATCGTGTCTTACATGGTTGTGATCCTCCTGATCATCCATACTGATTTGGTTTCCAAAGAGAGAGTACCTAAATGGTTTTATCCTTGAAGATAAGAAAGTATCCCAAGGTTCTTTTCCATGAAGGATATCCCTTTGATGGGAATATTTATCTACTTTTTGGATGTCTGGGAATTTACTCAATCTGATTGAAAATATTGGTGCCAAAGTTTCTGTTTCAACTTGGGAAACAATTATATTGGCTAAACTGCCAAAGAGAGCATTCACCTGTTCAGGGTCGATGATATCTACAAAGTTAGAGTCTCCTGATGGTGGTGAAAAAGAAAAGGTCGTGTTGGCTGGTTCTGATGAAGGCTTGAGTGGTCTTTCCTCCTATCCCACTATTGTTGTTGTTTCAATTTTATGCTCTATAATGCTCCCAGTTTTGGTCTCTTCAGAGACTTATTTATATCTTTGAATTGATCTAAGCCCTATTTTCTGGTATCGATCTACGGATTTTATGGGTGGAGTGTTCCTTCCTCTAAAAATGTTAGAAGGAACCTTGATCAAAATTTTTGGTTTGGTTTTGATGTATCTTCCCTTTGGGTCCCTAGGTTTGTTCATTAAAGAAATAAAAAAGAAAAAATACCATTGGGTTTGGGGGAACCTGCTATAACAAATGCATAGGTTCTTACCTCTCATCTTAAAATTCCCCCATCACCAAACTAATTCTAAGGTTAAGAAATGATCTACTTCCTAACTATTTTCTACCTTAAGACAACTCCCCGACAACGACGCCAAAATGATGGGTATTCTATATGCACTAATTTCCTTAATTAAATTGTCAACCCGGGGTAAGTAAACTTAGATTTGTGGCACTGTATGATCCAAGGAAGAAAATCTAATGGAAGTATTGTCTAGTTAAGGAGATGGTCTACCCTAGGGATCAACACTCTATACAATTTACAATTCTACTTTCTAAAGAAATGACTTTTCAAATCTAGTTAATTAACAATTTCTAAGTAAAGCAACCTCTAGTTAATAAGCTTCGAGCAATTCTAGAACTGTAAACTATTTGACCTAAGTAACCTTAAACAATGAACTATGGACTGTTTGACCTATCTCTAAATAAGCAAATACAAGTGATCTATTTCAAAGCTAATTAAACTATTCAATCTCTTTTTAAATAAGCAACAACAAGTAATCTATTTCAAAATTGTTTAATCTATCTATATATGAATGAACAAGTAAGTAAGAAAGTAAACAACTAATCTATCAAAACTATCTTGACAAGTGAACTCTATTCTTAAAAAAAACTCATAACTATTTCTATTTTGCAAAGAATAAACTTTAATTTACTTAACCAAAAGAAAAATTGTTATGACTGTATTCAAATTCTAATTGATCAAAACTATTTATATCTTGCAGTAAAAAGAAGGAAAGTATTTAAAGGTCATGATTGTGTATTCGGTGTCGAATAACATCACGATGGCATATGAATATTAGTGACAATTCAAGTGGAATTAATTCAATGTTGACTTCTACAAAGAAATGGAAAGTATGAATAAGGCAATCTATAAAGAGTTTTTCCATCATAGAAGCAACAATGAGTATTCTTGGAATCCATGTGATCTCTAAACATTGTGCATCAATCATTCACTTTATCATACAACTGCTAAAAAGGTACTCTATTCAAAATCACTAACTCGAGCAAATCTATAAACTCATAATTTAACTCTTAATTAAAAATATTAATTCAAATTCACTCTATGCAAACCTCTAACTCTTGACTAATGCCAACTAGAAATTACAACTCAAATTCATAACTGAGATTTCATAATCTAAAATGAACTAATCTATCATCAAGAATCATATCCAAAATCAACCAAAATGCTATTAAAAATCATAACTCAGAATCTATTTCTATCCTATCATGCTGAGGCAAAATCAATAAACAAAATAGACCTACAAAGAATAATTGAAATTGCAATTAAACCTATTGTTGTAGGTGAATCCCCCCACGGACAAGTGGATTCCCTCTTGGTCTCTAGACTCCTAAGGCCAAGACATAAAAGTTCTTGTTGGACACTGACTTCCTTTTAGATCTAATCAAGCTAATAAATGAAAGAGAAGGAGAAGGATATGTACCTTATTAGTGACGTTTGTCCTTGCAAATTTCTGGCTGAGCTTCGATCCTGAGCTCCCTGATAGGTCCTGTAGGACAAACAAAGATACAATGGACTTCCTACTCTACTGATATTATCTCAAATATAGATCCATCTACTGCAGACAAACTCATATGGAACAAGCATAAGTTTGAAAGAAACATGCCAAGCATTGATTATTAATGAGAACAAGTAAAAGTACTTACAACCCTTTGAATGAAGGTGCATCATCTTCTTCCAATTCTCCTTGTCCAACCCCTTTTCTCAAGTAATCTCCATTGATTGCTTTGATGACATCTCACTCATGAGATCATAAGTTTAATGTAATTCTCAATCTCCATATCCTTCTGTTCATACCACTTACAAGACCATAAGTTTGGTATCAATCTCTAGTCTTTATTCTCCCTTTCACCATGAGAAGGCCTCCTTATATAACCTTGGAGAGGCCTAACCACTTGAGAGATATTTTGGATAAGTTGAGGATTCCTCTCCTTCAGTTGAGGATCTTCTTTAAGATCATGCCTTGACCATCTATTCAAATCCAACCACCTTCAGGAATTGAGGGATTCTTCCCTGATTTGTCTCAACAAACCCAAAACTTGCTCAGAAAAGGGTAGCGCTCCCCCAAAAGGGTGCACGAGGCACTCAAACACTCCCCCAAAGAGGCTCATGGAGCGCCAACACTCCCTGACAGTGGGTACGGGAGCACTCCTCTCCAAAATCCATTTTTTAGTGGTTCTTTCAGTGGAAAAGGGTTTGTACTCCTTGTCAAGTGATTTCTCTTCTTCCAAACTAGCCTTTGAGGTGTCTTAAGTGTCTTTATGATGTCGTTAGAGGAACGACATAGGAAAGATGGCAATGTGATGTTTGTGACACTTACAACACTTATGGTCAAGATGCGACACTCGCAGATAAGATGCAATACTTACACCACTAGTAATGACGACACTTGCGACACTATTGAAGTGAGTAATTTTGATGTGTAACACCTATCTAAATCAGTACTCTGTCAAAACTAGAAAAACTCAAAAAAACTAATCTATTAGAGCTACAAATAAACCAATCTAAATTAATGCTCTGTCAAAATTATCAAAATTAAAGTAATTAATCTATTAAGACTTCAAGGAACCTATCTAAATTAGTACCTTGAAGAGTAGCTTATAGCTAAGAAGAAGAAGGCATAACACTACAATCAACCAACTCCTACAACCTGCAAACAAGATACAATTATTAACACACAACCATGGAAGTCCCTCTATACACATTTCAACAAGCAATCTGCAATTAAGGAAACATGATTAGATAAGCAATTTGTAATTAACATATACACACAACAAGAATTAAAATTGATAAATCCATACATTAAAGAGACAATTTCGAAATATAAGTAAGAACCAAGATGAATGTAAATATATATTGATATACACAATCACCCAGACCACTGGTGCCCCCCCCAGCAAGCCGTGGCAACACTCCAACAAGAAACGTAGATGCTAAATCAATGCAACACTGTTATCAAGCATGAAAACAAAGTATAGAACAAAATTGGTGATAATGTTTGTATCAAACAATAAAATTCATCCATCTTTCAGTCGTGCCACAGGTAGTGGTACTTATAGGTTATTACAACTTGGGAGGTCGACCACTGGAAGGGTCGACCTTCTCTAAAAACAATAAACTCACTAAATTAGTTCTAACAACAACGTCTTCTAACAATCTTATGAGTCACTCAGCGATCGCTGCAACTGCCCAATACGAGATCTGTCAAGCCCTGTAGTTGGAGGGCATGAGGGAGCATAAAACTTAGGTCCCCGACTCATCCATCAAAGACTGCCAACATACCAACCACCAAATTCAATGCGCTCCAAGTGCCAGATTGCGTTCTGGATGGAGTGTCAGATTGCATGTTGGATGAAGTGTTGAATGGAGTGTCGGATGAGATACCAGATGGAGGATCAGATCGCGATTCTACCCTGTTGCAAGAAAAACATATGTTAGATCTTCATAAACATTTAACTGAGCTGAATTGATCACAAAATCATTGCAAAAATGCCAATTATACATATGTGGTGCAAATTCAAGGTGAATTGATATAAACCTTTGAGAAAACATTCAAAATGGCTAAATGAGAGCATAGCATATGTAATATCACATGTAAAAAGGATTTGACCATCGAAACAAAATAATCAAAACACGAACACAACAATACTTTTGTAGCAAATGCGTATCAAAGGATGTCTTCTTCTTTCTCTTCTTCATTTTTTTTTATCAATAGTGAATCTCCTTGTTCAAGTATCCCTTTGTTGAATATTGTTAATACTAGTGGATCTCACCATTGTTTTGAAATTATCTCTCATACCATGGTTAGTCCTAACCCATACATATCGTATGATCTCACTAGTATATCTCAAGTAGTTGGTTACTTGAAGTGTGAGTCCATGGAGGCTTTCCAAGATAATGAGGAACTTCTTTATTTTCCGATGGTTATTTCAGGTCCTTACTCTTTTGGTTTGTCTTCAGGGATAAACAACTTTGTTAGAACATAGATTCTCTCACTGAGTGCACTTTATATAAATTCTATGCATGATTCTCATTTGTCATGCTACTTTCATCAATTCTATGAGAGAAGTGCAAGATTTTATGATAGAATTGAAGCATAGTTGGAGAGATCCTTTTTAGATAGATTTCCCATGAATTATCATTGTTACATTTCTAAGATGGTGGATAGAGTTTATCATGCTTTAATTTTTCCTACTTTTAGTCGATTCTTATTCCAAGATCTATCACTAATCCCGTGTCTTGAACATATGTCTGCAAGCTTGGGATTACTTGGATGACTACATTGGAATTACGACTTTTCATAGCTCATTTTTCAGCCATTAAGTAGCATAGGATAGGACTAGAATAGAATACGTTAGTGTATTTCCTTCACATAGTTTAGCTTTGCTTCCTAATTTTTTTAATATTTCTCTATTTTTCATATTCTTTTATTTATTGTTGACTGATAAATAAATGAATTCTCAATAAATATGGAAAGACATAGAAGGATTTCCCACTAAATTTTCCCTTGGATGAATTTTGAATTTAATTTTGATGTGGGGAAAGTTTACTTCATTTCATTATCATTTTTTTCTATGTGTTGGGCAATTTCCAGATCACTGATTTTTATGCATGATCACCATGTCAAATCGTTTCCAATGCATTTTGGAATATTGCAGGTGGGTTATTTTAAACTAAGACATTATTTATTCCCTCTGTTAATGAAAATGAACACTCAGATTTTTCCTATATTCATATCTACATGATTCTAATCGGAAAATTTTGTTTGAATGATATACTTTTTACATTCCGATTTTTATGTCCCATACACATTGAATCTAAATTATGAGTATTAAAACTCTTCCCATCTAAAAAATTCAAGCCACTCCAAATCTGTGTAATTTCCTTAGATGATTATTTTTTCTTGGTTTTGGAGTTATCCAAATCTTTTATTTCTCATCCACTCTTTTCTTTGATCACTTTCAACCAACATGAATTTTCTGCATAGACTTATTGCATAATAAGCTTAGTTGATTTCTTATTTTCATTATAGTTATTTTCTGTCATCACTTGTAGTTTTAATTTTTAGGCATTGACTGCCATTGTCCTTTGCTCTGTTCAATATGTATTTTAAGTATGAGTCGTTGATTTACATTGTAGCTTTTTTTACCCAAGCTTCCTCTCTTATACGGTAGCAAGTGATATTCTTTCATGCTACCTAGAAAAACATTTTTGACATTCTGGATGGCATGGTAATTTAAATATTTTGCTGATATATTTTCCAAAAAAATGCTTGGGAACACATCATTTTATTCCCCAATTCAATGATTGACCAAAGATTCAATCTTAGCACTACCAATTCAATAAGTTTTCAATCAGATTTTTGTAACTAATGTTGGTAGGTGGATTGGTATCTCTAAAAGGTAAATGCAATTGGAGCCTAATGGTCTTGTTTGCTTAATTTGATTGACTCCGATTTTAGGAACAAGACATTATGTCTAGATATCCAAATCTCACAACAATAATGACACTAAAGTCATTTGGTAAAATGAATTTTGAAGGAAAGCACATACTGCTCATATCTTAGGAAGAAGGTTGTGATATTTGACTGAATGGATAACTAACATGTACTTGATGACTACACTGGCCTTCACACAGAGTTTTTTGAAAACCAACTTAGTTTAAGTTCATTTTAGGATGGCATGTTTTTCCTAGAATTAGTTTAATTTTTATCTTTAATTTATTTTAGTTTAATTTCAAGTCCAATAGGTCAATCATTTAGAGGAAGAATTATTCTCGAGATGTCTAAGAGTTGATCACAACGTTCTTTTTTGTATGCAGATTGAGAAAATGTCTTGTGCAACCAACAAATATGAATTTTTATCCTTGATTGAAAGCAAATTAGGGAAATGTTGATCTAAACTTGGCTACTCAAATTCCTTTGCAACATTTTTGTCACCAACTCAATGATTGATCATAAATATATTCTCATTCATTTACTCTTATATTGTTTCTGATCTGGTCATTATTTGGAGTCATTTTAATGACTATTTTGATGACCTCCATAATTGTGATTTTCCTCTTGTATTTATTAGATAGAATTATTGGGATCTATGTGGTTATTGATGATATTTTATAGAAAATATAAAATGGCACTTGAGTGAGAAATATGAAATGTTATTTTTGTTATTGGTAAATTCAACGTTTTTAAAATTGCAAAGGAATTGCTTATGTCAAGAAACCTTGAGAGCATTTGGGTTTATGGAATATTATATGAAATTGGATTTTGAAAATTTGTTTTGACTGAGCATCTACACTAACCCATTTTGCTAGGTTCCCAGGATATTGTTTTGTTTCTCTCAATGAAAGAAATTGGATTGGAGAATTGTGTCGCAAATAGTTTACACTAAATCATCAATTCTTATAATCTAGTTTGTTTTTCACTTCAGGTCAAGAACTATGGGAGTTTTTTCTATTGGGATTGATATCGAATGGTTACCATTTATTGATTGGTTATTTCCCTTGAATTATTTTTTAGTTTTCACTGAAAACACTCTCTTTGTTGTTGTAACAGATTTATTGTTTGTTGTCGGGTTTTCTTCTTATTTTTCAGCCAATTTTCTTTCTCTTTTGATGAATGACAATTTAATATTAGGTTCCTTTTAGTTTGATTTTCTTTTCCATGATTTTTTTTTTCTTTGCAGTCCTCCTTTTTTATTGCACACATTGATTCCATCTTTTGATTTGATTATTGGTACTTCCCTTGAGTTGATTTTACTATTGGTACTTCCCCTGAGTTGATTTGACTCTTAGCGTACCTTGAGGATTGCTCTTTAAATTTTGCTCAGGGGTTGGTCAATTTTGGTCACATACTGAAGATATTTTCTACAAGTCATAAGATGCATGGGATACTCTATTTCAATGAACATTTATAAATTTCTCAACTATAGGTATAGATTGACAGTTGTGGTTAAACACATGTGCCTGTTGAGCATACAGTGATAATCCATAAGTATAGGAAAGTGTCTATCCACTCTTTTTTTGAGCTCCATCCACTTCACATTAATATGATGAAAAATACTATGATGGTTTTTAGGGAGACCCATGGGTTAAACTCAAATGAAAAACATCTACCTAGAAAATCAAAGAAACTCTTGTATCACCCTGCTTCCTTCACACCCTATGTGCATATGCATATCAATATCTAAATCTAAAAGGGTGAGCATTTTCTAAAATAAAAAGGGAATTTGAAAGAACTATTAATAGTGTGGAAAGTACAATTAAACTCGTCGGGGGTGATATGGATGCCTGCTGGCAGTGGGGCTATGCTTGTATGGTATCGAGACAACTTCATCAAGGCTATGGACGCTCGATGGCAATGAAGAAATGTCAATAAAATAGAGATTAGGAAGACACTTATATAGTTTTTTGTTTGTCTTAAAAGTGAAAACCCATGATCGAACCAAAACCAATTTGAAATGTACAAACAGTAAAAAAACTTCTCATTATTGGGCTCTTTGAAAAGGGTGTGTTATATTACAAGTACTATAAATATTGGGTTATATCCTTTAGAATATTGGCATCATTGTGGTACCCATGATTATTGGAAATATGTCTGCAATTTGTTGAACTAATCTTTAAAACCCAGATCTGAAGTATAGGCCCTAGACTTCTATTGACAAAGATAACTAGTTCTTCCAGTGTGTCACCATTTGTTGTGGCCACAAAAAAACCCCCCTTTCACTTTTTCTTTTACAAGAGAAAGGAAAAGGGTCCCCTACTAAAATTTTGATCCTATTGCCTAATCCTCTACTGCTAGAGCCTATGTTATTTCTTTTCCTACCTTGAGGAAGTTTGGGTGTTTGATCTTGGTTGACGATTGTCTTTGATAGTGGTTGATTACCTCTTCTGATATTATAATTTTGGTTGTCTTCGTGACTCTTATGTGACTGTATGGTTCGATGATATAGAATATGTCTTGAATGAGTTTGATGTGGGTTACTAATATCTTTTTCCGAGTTACTTATCCAAAGTCTACATACTAGTGCTAGAGTGTGGTGCCTAACATATTCATCCTTATGCTCATGTATATTGTACAATTCTTAACTTGAATCATGAGGTCACTAATAATTTCTATGTGCTGGAGATTAGGTGGATGAAGCTGTCATGATAGTTATTTAATCCAAATCATAGATGATTACCTTTGAAAATCTCTCCTCCTCATTCTCTTCACTTTTAGTACTTGTTCATAAAATGTTCTTAAAGGAAAGGAAATATTATGTTTCTCATGTATTGGAGAATGTCCTCTTAATCACATAAGTAATATCGTCTCCTTATATGGCTACAAGAACATGTTAACAATATATCATTTCTTCATAGTTTCTCCAACTTTGATATGCATATGGCAGAGTCCTTTGATTTGCTTCTCCTTTTATCATTACCTTTATTTATTGAGTATTCCCTCTCTTTTATTCTTTTATTATCTCTAATTAAACCTCTTAGTTGGATTCTACTATTTGATATATTTCCAACACCTATAACCATACTTAAATCTAAGTTCCATATCAAACGTTATGGCTTCCCGAAGTTTCCCAAGTCTTCTCTCACATTTTCTTCCCACACCCACGTGGCATCCACATGGATCCCTCTCTCCTCTACCATCCAACATGGAATTGATGTCACAAATGTGCTACCCACCACCTTCCTTATCGTCATCTGAATTATCCATTGTCCACTTCCCATTTGTCCTTCCTTGTCACCAACGATGCCACCCTATACCTTTTCTTCGTCGGGGGCTTAATCTCTCTTCTCTCTCGAGTTCTCTACTCCTATTATCCAAAAAAGACATATCTTGATTGATCCAATGACTCTCGGGAGTTCTATATCAATGTCCTCAATATTATCAGTGACGCAAAGCTAACCGTTGGTTAACCCCTTCCCATTTTCCCATCTAACACCTTCGACACACAACATCCACATTGGCACCCTCTACACTTGGCCCTACCCACGACCTTCCACTTGGCATGAAACTTGTCATCTTGAACTCGATACCAACCATGAACCAATACTCCACATCACCCACCTGACACATAGACCCATCCTCAACTCGACACGTGGGGTGACATGGTCATACACGTCATCACCATATACCATGGATTTTCCCATCAAGTGTTGATGCTTTCCACTTCATAGTTAGAGCTCTATCTCTCCCCACTCTTAAGCACTTCGACGAACTTCCTCTGATGAACGAATGAGATCTTGCACTCACCACATCAACTACTTTCGTTAACCTTGACTCTGCCTTGTCTTCGACACTCATGTCCGACTCTTCCCCTGATAACTCTGACATCTCCTTTCTTCTACGAATGATTAAGATATATCCTCATCCAGATCTACTGGTACAAGTCACAAGTGAATATGTAAAGGGATCCAAACCCCTTTTGGGACCACTCTCATTCATCAACCACTCAGATAATGGCACCTGTACCCCTCAGGGACATATGGGATTCCATGCTAGAATCTCCCCTTTTTTCATGTGCGTTGAACCTAAGATGGTCTAAGATTGATATCAATATCTCCGATATCCCATCAATGGTTCTCGTTCCCCTTCCAATCCTCCATCGTGTTCGACACTCTAGGACTCAACTCACTCCCTTACCAATCCTCCGTCACCAACGATGACCTTCTCATCGTTGACGTTCCTCTTCCCAAGCATTTGTATGATTTATCTCTCTCCTCTGACATCGATACCCTCATCCATCAACATCCTAGATCTGTTTACCTGCCAGATTAATGTTTGTAATTTTTCCCCTCCACACACATAGAAAACCCCCCAAACTTCATATCAATGGTCCATATTTTCCCTACAGGCATGATCAATGACTATTGAGCACTAGTTTTAAAATGATCCTATCCAAAGATAAAATTGTTGGAATGAGGCCCGTGATACCTTGCTGGAAAGGAAGCAGATAGAGGAACATAATGGTATAAGTATCTAGGCTATATATGTGACAAAAGACATCAGAAAATGCATAAACCAGACACCCATGGATTTGGGAGGAAAATGGATTGTGCAATATTCAAACAATCATATATGGAGCTACAAGAAATGAAATCAAGCACACAAGAGCTCAATGAAAAGATGGAAGAGTGAAGAACATGCTGGGATAGGAATTACTAGCATATTGAAAGAAAATATGGCCCAAAAATTCAAAACACATGAAGAACCCAAATTCATATGTAAATTGGGTATGTTGACTTCAAATCATCATATCTTGGGCTACAAGAAACAAAATCGAGCCAACAATAGATTAACTAAAATATATAATAGAGGAGAAGAAGCCACGATAATTTCATTCAATAGAACAAATCCATAAATGCCTAGAAAATTCCGATGAACTGAATATAGCGCCAATGAGAAAAGTCAATGATTTTTTTTTAATGAATACCATTTGTAAACTTCCATAGTGTGAATGTAACCTCCCAGAAGTATCTTCATATTCCATTTGTAACTCCCACATCTAGATTTTCAAAATGTAAAAAAGAAATTGGGGGAAAAATGAAATGAACAGGGAGGAGAACTCAAGAGTATCTCTTGTCTTATAAAAGGATAACTCATAGGTTAGATGAAGACTTTTTCCCTTTGCAACAAAATATGGTACTATTATCTCTGAGTAATAAAGAGTAGGAGGAATTGCAGAAATTTGTGGCTTTGATGGATGTAGTAGAGACCATTCTTTATGCATTTATCTTTTTCTTGAGTAGATATATTTTGTTGTATGAATTATTTCTACACTCTATTGTGTTTACTCATGTTGTCACATATTTCTTCATGGATACAAAAATGATGTTATAGATGTATTGTGGAACTATTTTTTTATGCATCTATAGCATTGTTGTTTTCATTTATCATTAGAATATATAAACTATTTATGGTTCTGATGGTGTTATCTTTCACTGTAC
>JZKD02S1703594.1:0-19629 GCA_000966675.3 Picea glauca
TATTAAGAGGGTAAGTGTTACTCACTGAACCATCACTTCATCTTTATTAAGAAGATGGTTGTAAAAGAAAGTGTGCTTTATTAAGAGGGTGGGAGTTACTAACAATGAGGCTATGAAAAAAATGTGCATTTTAGTGTTCAATGAGGGTGAGGGTTAATAATGACTTAGGGAAAATTAATATATGGAAAGTGATGATTTTTTATTTTAAAAGTACATGCCATATTATAAATATGATATTTGTTATTAATTTTTTTTGGATGTTAATAACCAAGTTTAAGTATGTTAAATTTGATGTTATTATTAACATCGGTTTGATTTGAAAGTTAATGAAGACACGGTATTAATCATTTTGAAAAGTGTCATTAACATTTAAAGGTACATATAGAATAATGAAAAAAATGTTTTTTTAAGAGATATAATTAAAATTAAAAAAAAAACAAAAACTGATATAATTAAATAATTTTAAAAAATCAATAAAACAATTTTGTTTAACTCAATAATGTTATTTTGCTTTTAAATCTCATTGTAAACTAGCCTTCTCATTTTGTTTTTAGAAGGTGAGTGTCCTCCCCTCCACAATTATATTTACATTTGGAGAGATTTTTGTTGTCATCTCATACACAAATGGATTTACTTTGTTTTTATAAATGTTGTCATATATAAGTAATACAAAATTTACACTTAAAGAAATTTGATCCTCTTGGTATTTGATAAATCTAAATTTAACATAGATTTGTATGTTTCTTTTTTTAAATTCATCTTAAACTTAGATATATCAAACATAGTGATCAATTTTTAATCATTTAATTATAACTAAATAAAAAAACTTAAAAACCACACTGTAGGAGCTCACTTCATTGTCATAATATTACTCACTAATTCCCACATCATAGACAATACCGGAATCTTACCCATTTCCTAAAAGAGTTACACAACTCCTAATAACATATTTTTTATTTATATTTATTAGAAAATTTCTAATATTTATGGGATAATATGAAGAATTATTAAAAAAAAAAAATTGTATTAATAATATTAATCTCATTTATCTCAAAGATATTTCAAATTATAATATAATCATTTTTTTAAGTATTTTATTTATCTCAAATATATTTCAAGTTAATCATTTTTTTGTATTGTAGTATCTCATTTATCTCAAAGATATTTCAAGTTACAATGTAATTTTTTTTTTTTTTTAATATCTCATGTATCTCAAAGATATTTCAAATTACAATGTAATCATTATTTTTAGTATCTTAAAATATTATTAATCCATAAAGTTTACTTGTTTTGTATTGAAATTCAATAAGTTATGTATGTTAATCAATTTTTCATAGTATAGTGGGTGTATTTGGCATACCTCATTTTCAATTTTTCTTTATGTTTTAAATTGGTTTAGATTTCTTTAGAATTGTTTTTTTTTCATCTTCATATTTTGGGAATTTGGATTGAAAGGATAAATTACATGATCTTTTTTATTACTTTATTTTGTATGAAGTTACAAATATCTGATAATTCATCAATCGAGTTTTTCTCTTTAATTCTAAATGTTAGGATAAACTTGACTTCTTAAAAGAGTCAAATCTATTTTGGATAAACAAGTGGTTCACTAAAATAGTAAAATATATTTTAAGTAAATAAATGGTTTTTGGGCCTATGGTATTGGTGACCCATGGTATTTGTCTCCCATGGTTTTGGTAGTCCATAGTAGTATTCCTGTGGATTACATGTAATGAAGCCTTTAAAAGAGGGTTCCTGGTTTGAGTGGGAGAAATGGTGAAAGAAGCAAAGTTTATGGCTGAGAAGTTTAACGAGAAAAACTACCAGCTATGGAAGATGAAAATGGAAGTCTATTTGTATCAAAAGAATTTGATCTTACCATTGTGCGGAATAACAAAGAATTCAACGACTATAAAGACGAAGAATGGGAGATTCTTGAAAGAAATGCACTAGGAACAATACGGTTGTTCCCGGCATCGTCGGTGGCCTTCAACATTTCAAAAGAAAAAACAACGGAAGATATGATAAAGTCATTAACTAGACTATATGAAAAACCCTCAACCTCCAACAAGGTGTTTCTTATATGAAGATGTCAAAAGGTGGGTCTGTTGTTGATCATTTAAATGAATTTAACACGGTCACAAATCAGTTAAGTTCTATAGGAGTAAACTTTGATGATGAGGTTAGGGATCTTTTAATCTTGTGCCCATTGCTAGAAATATGGAATAGCTTGGTCATGGCTGTGAACAATTATGTCTTTGGTTCAAATAATTAAAGTTTGATGATGTTGTTGGTGTTGTCCTTAGTAAGGAAATGCGACAGAAAAACACATGTGAGACATCAGGTAGTGCTTTGACTATGGAGAAGGGAGAGAGGAAAGAGTCCAGGGATTTGTGGAAAATCTAATAAGGGTGGATATAAATCCAGAGGGAGAATAGAATGTTGGCATAGGGGGAAGAAAGGAAACAATAAGAAAGATTGTTAGTTTTTAAAAGGAAAACAAGGAGATGAACAATAGAAGAAAAATCATGAAACAAATGTAATAGGTGATTTGTTGAAAGATGCTTTAATCCTTTCATTAGATAATATTGTTGATTCTTGGGTAGTAGACTTAAGGGATTCATTTCATGCCACACCTCATAGGAAATATTTTCAAGATTATGTTCAAGGTGATTTTGGATAGGTTTATTTGAGTGATGACAAACCATGCAAAATTCTTGGAAAGGGTAAGATATAGATAAAATTTCAAAATGGAAACCAATGGTTGCTAAAAGGGGTGAAGCACGTTCCTAAATTGAGAAGAATTCTAATTTCAATAGGGCAGTTAGATATTGAAGGTTGTGCAGTTACATTTACGAGAAATTCATGGAAGGTCACTAAAGGATCACTTGTAATAGAAAAATGAGAGAAGGTAGGTACATTGTATTTATGTACTGGTAATGTTGATTATTCTATTGATTTAGTTTCCACTTGAGAAATATAACATTATGGCATAATAGGCTTGGGCACATGAGTGAGAAGGGGATGCAAATTCTCCACTCAAGGAATTTGTTGCCATATTTTAAGTAGGTTGATTTGGATTTCTGTGAGCACTTTGTTTATGGAAAATAGAAAAGAGTCAGATTCCTCAAAATTGGGAAGGAAAAAAAGAGTAAAAAGTTAGAGCTTATGCATATAGATGTATGGGGACTAGCTTCGATATCATCTCTTGGTGGATTTTATTATTATATATGTTACTTTTATTGATGATGCAATTAGAAAACCTTGGGTTTATTGCATTCAGGAAAAATATAATGTTTTTGATACCTTTAAGAAATGGAAAGATTTGGTTGAGAATGAGACAAGAAAGTTGAAGTGTCTCAGATTAGACAATGGAGGAGAATATTGTAGGAAGGAGTTTGATAGTTATTTTTCATACCATGGGATTTGTCGAGAGAAGACAGTTCTAGGAACACCACAAGGAAATGGTGTGTTAGAAAGGATGAGCAAGACAATCATGGAGCATGCAAGGATTATGAGATTGCATACATGATTTCCCTTAGAGTTTTGGGCATAAGTTGTGTATATTGTCATTGTAACATACCAACCACCCCTGTTGGGTCATGTCACACATAACTCTCTTGTCATAAGCTCTCATGCCAATTTGTAACATACCCAGACACCAACTGCTAGGCTATGCCACTTTAAAACTTTCTTGAACTCTGATACCATTTTGTAATGTCTCCATTACCAACAATTTCAATAAAATTTCTCTGATACTAATTAAAACATAAAAATACACTATGTAATGCACAATTATATACATAATCATAACATAAATATACATGCAACACAAACATGATAAACTCATGAAAACAAATGCATAATTATCACTACCACACATGATTTAATACACAACTGAAACTTATATTTGATTAAAGGTCACCAATCACATGCAGACCTTCCACGTTCCTCCCATCCTTAGACCACACTACTCATAACTCTTAGCAGTGGGTCACCCCGAGCTAGGGCTAAACTCCACTTGGGTAAGGGTTCCTAGCCAAGCTAAGTTATCTCAGTCAACATGAAACTTAGTCACATGTGACTCAATCAAAGGAAACTTAGTCACATGCGACCAATTCATACTGACAGCCTACAATCCCTCATTCCCCACATGCTTGTCCCACCCCAAGAAGTGTGCCCCTTCTCTGCTCAATCATCCTTCGACTGCACCACTTCCCTTCCAGGGTTTCAACAACAGGATGGACATGAAGTCTTAGATCCTTGTCGTTGTAGTTTAGCACCTCAATCTCACTTGGGGAGAATACAATGTCCTACGGGCATGGAAACTCACCTCTTCATTCCAGCTCTCCAAGCTAATAAATGTAAACATATATGGGACAATAACAACCAAGTTAGGTCACAGTAAAAACAAGGTTTGATGACAGTAAAAATCGAGTTCAATGACAATAATAGTCGTGTACAGATCATAGCTGTGTGGCCCCCATCAATCCTCATCGAATCATAGAAAAATTGCACTAAGTCCGAACTCTATGGATGCATGTTCCCAACTTGACACTTTTCATGTTGAGAAATTTCTTCGTTCCACATGTCCCCCTCCTTCAGACTTAGGATAAAATAATATCCCTTCTTTATACTTTTTAAGGAATATTAATATAATATTCTTTCTAGGTTTAAGGCCCCTTAACTTAGCCCCCTTAACCTCAGCTAGTGGGTTTAGCCCCCCATACTATTTTACGTGGTTGGTCTACCACAATGATGTGTTTTCATTATATATGCATGTGATTACATTTACATTCTCAATACAAAAGTATTGATCTTTTTGCATCCACACTCACCAACCTAAAAAATACAAAGATCGCGCACTTAACTAGTGCGTGTGGAGCTTCTGGGATGTGTACACTCTTATTTTAGTGAGACACCCTTGTGCACTTACAAAAGTGTGTGTTACAACATGACATATATATACAAAGGATCTCTGGCGTCCAAAATCATGCACTAAGCTGGTGTGCTCTGAATCCTAGAATGTGCACCAAATCCTGGACTGTGCACCATCTTGGAAGGCTCTTCTTTTAGTGCGCCATCCTTGTGTGCTTACACCGGTTCTTGTTGTATACTTAAATATGTTCCCATTTTAGTGCACCAATCCTGTGCACTTACACAAGTGCCCAGTAAATACTTTAAATTGTGCGCTATAGTCAATTTAAACTGCACGCACTCCTTTGGTGTGAGATTCACGCGCACTGACTTAATGCATGCTGCGCCAAACCAAATATCTTGTTCCATCTGCTCACCAACTTATATGTAAAGTACAATTAAATGTATATGTACAATTTAGGTTTAGCCTAGGGGTATTACAATGGTTTACTTGATAAATAGAGGGCATTCAAGTTCCTTGGATGGTGGCATTCGAGAGGAGGCATGGACATAAAAAGGGTAAACTACTATTTTCTGAATACTTTTGGTTGTGAAGCTTTTGTCCATATTGATGAAGAAAGTAGAACAAAGCTTGAGGAAAAATCCAAGAAGTTTACTTTTATTGGATATGGAGTTAATGATTTTGATTATCCCTTATGGGATTATGAAATTCACAAAATCATTAGGAGTAGAGATGTGGTATTCAATGAGAAGGTCATGTACAAAGATTCGTTGTAGGCAAAGAAACGAGGGAAGACAAACACATAATACACAGTGCTTGATGAGATTATAGGAAATGAAATTTCAGAGGTGTCAGAAAATCAAAATGTTCAAGAACACCAACGCTAACAAGAACCTCAAACTCCTATGAGAAGATATACTAGGATAAGTAAACCCACTTGACGATACTCTCCTTCAATGTATTATTTATTGTGGACCGATTTTGGTGAACTAGAAGGATATAAAGAAGCAATGCAAGTAGAAACTAGAAAGAAGTGGGAGCAAGGCATGAAAGAGATGGAATCTTTGGTACATAACCAAACTTGGGTTTTGGTTACATTGCCTGCAGGTAAAAGAGCATTGCAAAATAAATGGGTTTACAAGTTGAAGGAAGAAAATGGAGGAAAAAAGAGGTACAAGGTCAAACTTGTTGTAAAGGGGTTTTCACCTAAGAAAGGTATAGATTTTGATTAAATATTTTCTCCTGTTGTTAAAATGACTTCAATCAGAACTATTTTAAGTCTAGTGGCAGTAGGAGATTTGCATCTTGAACAATTAGATGTAAAGACATCTTTTCTCCATGGAGATTTGGAGGAAGAGATTTATATGTTGCAGCCATAGGGGTATGAGGTAAAAGGAAAGGAGAAATTGGTATGCAGGTTGAAGAAGAGCTTGTATGGCCTAAAACAAGCTCCAATGTAGTGGTATTTGAAATTTTACATGTTTATAACAGAACAAGGTTATAGTAGATGCCACTTTGACCATTGTGTTTATTTTAAGAGACTAGATAATGACAACTATATTATCTTGTTATTGTATGTAGATGACATGCTTGTTATAGGGTATACCATGCAAGATATAAATGTGCTTAAAATAACATTAGCTAATTCATTTACGATGAAGGATTTCGGTGCTGCAAAACAAATCCTTGGCATTGGAATAACAAGAGACATGAAAAACAACAAATTAACATTATCTCAGGGTGAGTACATAGAGAAGGTGTTGCAAAGGTTTCAAATGTAGGATGCAAAACAAGTTAGTACACCTTTGTCTAGCCATTTCAAATTGACTAAGGAGATGTGTCCCAAGACACATAGGCATATATACTACATGTACAAGGTTCCATACTCATCGAAAGTTGGCAACTTGATGTATGCGATGGTGTGCACAAGGCTATATATTGCACATGTAGTGGGAGTTGTGAACAGATATATGAACAATCTAGGTAAAGAGAATTGAAGGCAATAAAGTGGATTCTCAGGTATTTGAGAGGTACTACTACTCAAGAATTATGTTTTGGAGGTTCAAGCACTATTCTATAGGGATATGTTGATTCAAATATGGCAGGTGATATAGATAGCAAGAGGAGCACCACAGGGTATGTTTTTATTGTAGGTGGAACAATAGTAATTTGGATTTTTAAATCACAAAAGGTTGTTTCACTTTCAATAATGAAAGCATAGTATTTTGTTTCTACAGAGGCTAATAAAGAGATGATTTGGTTACAAAGGTTTATGGAGGAATTGGGAAATAAGGAGAATAGTAGGTTGTACAATGATAGCTAAAGTGCCATTGATCTTGCAAAGAACTCAACCTTCCATTCTAAGACTAAGCATATATATCTTAGGTATCATTTCATATGATTAGTTTTGGAAGATGGACAGTTGAAGCTGACACTACTTCTTGTGAACTAAAATTTGACAATGGTACATTGGTTTGTCGATGCAATTTCGTCATCCCTCTGATGAAATGTGGTTACCATTATTGTCGGTGTATATTGGTCAGATATCCGACGAACATATTGTCGTCGGATATCCAACAAACCTACGCGTCAGAAGTCCGATGTAACAAAACATCGAATATCTGACAGATAAAAAAGATATCCAACATAGGTTTGTTAGAATGTGCATTGAATATCAAAGGAATAGGTACGTCAAATATCCAATAGACAAACAATATATCTGACGGAGGTGCCATACCTTCAACAGATATATTTGTTAGACAGTTCGTCGGATATCCGATGAATATGTACGTCGAATATCCAACAACTATACAATATATTTGATGGAGGTGTCATGCCTCCGATGGATATTTTCATCAGAAGGTTCATCGGATATCCAATGAATATATTCGTTGAATATCCGATAGAAAAACAATATATTTGATGGAGGTGCCATACCTTGGGCAGATATTTCTATCAGACAGTTCATCGAATATCCGACAAACCTCTGTATATTAAAAAAAATAATGAAATTAGCCAAAGAAGATGGTAGCGGAGAATAAAGGTGTAGAACCTATACTTACAAAGGATAATTGGGAAGCACATAAGAGTAATGGGATAATCCAAAAGATAGAATAATGTTGCATAGACTAAGGAAGATGTATCGACCAAGGTAATGGATAGAAGAATGATGCACCTGTATATATTAAAATAATAATAATAATGAGATTAATGGCATTGTCGATGATCCACACCTAAGAATTGTCAGTGATCCACACCTAATGTACCCAAGATGTGTGGTGTAGAGGACAACCACAAACCTAGGGGAGTTGAAGGTTACTAAACAACCATGAATATGAAAAAAACCAAGTAATCTAACATATGGCATACACACTCATATTGGAAATAGAGGTATAGCATAATCCTTTTCCATTATCATCAAATAAGGAAATCACATATGGTAGTACAACCAACAAGGAATGTGAGGTTGAGAAAGCCTATGTTTCAAAGTTATGATAAGAAGTGTGAGGTGAAATTATGTGTGTTATATGACTAAAATGATATAAGAGAGAAACAAGATGTATATACAAATATTTATAATGGAGTGTTGACACTTGAATAAACAAACAATTAGTCTTCCATAATAGTTCTAGGTGTGTTCGAATTCCTGCCACTTTCAACATTCTTGGCTAAGGGAACATGCAGGGAACATTGACGATTGTGTGCATGAGGTTGTTGAGGTGTGCACAGGTATGCCATTGAAAGTTGCATGTACATGATGCACATTCCAAACTTAGGAGGTGTCATAGTTGGTTGTAATGAGCTCTACATGAAACCATCTATAACTACACTTAGATCACTTGATTTTACTAATTCTCAGTAGTGCACTCTCCATCCAAATAAAATTGGCATAACATTTTACACATAATTAGATGAAGTTCTTACATTGTTTATGATAAAGACTTGCTCCAAAACAAAGGACATGGAAAACAATTTGAAAAGAGGAATTAAAGATCTCAAAGAAGGAATTGTCAATCTCAATGGGGAAATAGGAAACTTAGATGAAAAAATGACTCATATCACATAGATGGTGCAGAGATGGAAAACCATCATCACAACATTGCAAAGTAGTATCTCAGATAGAGTTCTATTGAGCCATTCCGATCAAAATTCTAGTAGTACTTTTCCTTATTGGATTTTGGATCCTCTCTCAAAGCATAGAGCAAGGTGAAAATGTTGCACTATGATGGTCAAATGGATGTTCTCTCCAACTCAATGAGTGGTTGAGTCTATGCAATTCCTATTATGAGGCACAAAAATAAATAGATGAAGAAAAAATTTCCTTCACAAAGTTGTAAATGCACTGAGAATACTTATACAATGGGATGACTTATGTGAGAACATGTGAACACTTAGTGTTTATTTCCTTTTTGCAATGGTTGATTCCATCTAGAATCCAAAGGCATTGTAGAATAAATAAATAAATGACATCATTTAAAATAGACTGCATTGTATGCTTTTACTAGACATGAATAAAAGTGTAGTTGAAAGAGGGCACCACAAAAACAACAATCATTTATTGACAAGAAAACCAATTCATCAAGAAAGCTAGGATTAGATTTCAAATGGAAAATGAGAGCTAAGCCACATAACAATAAACTCAAGTTCAATGTAAAATGACACAAGCACACCATGTTCACAAAAAAATTGTTTATATACAAGGCAAGATGCAAAAAGACACATTGATCCGGATTTTGAGAAGAATGAAATGACTACAGATTATTAACAAATGCTTAACACAAAATAACAGAGATACAATAAAACTGGTTTTCTATTCAATAAGGAAATAAGTTGAAACTGTAAAATGCAGCGGAAAACAAACTTGTTGGAATGGTGGCGGCTTATCTCTTAGAACAGATGTGATGACTGCACTCATTCACAAGAAGATCATTACAATGAGGCTCTGAAGGCCTTTTTACAATAAACATGAATGCCAAAAACCATAGACATCCAAAAACCTAACCCTAGGAGATGAAGTGCCAAAATTCACGTGGGCCCCGTTTGGGTAAGTTAGTACATCAACTTCCCGGGGTCGTAATGTTTGCATACGATCTCTATTTTAGGTGCATGATAGCTCGTTGAAAATGTATCATCGAGGAGATTCATTATGGGGGAAATATGGAAGAAACTTCCATATTTCTCCTTGCTTTTCCAAAAAACGTCGTTTAGGGCCTGAAAATGGCTTCGGATGTTTCAGGACCCGAAAAACTGCTAAAAATAGTAAATTACCAAAATTGCCAGAAAACTATTTTGAGCCAGTTGGAAAAGGTGGGTGGCCACCTTTATCCACCTGGATCACACATTGAATCAACCAATCAAATTATATGCATTAATGTATAATAGCAGGCAATATTCCTTTCCATATAGTTTACACACAAGTAGATTTCTTTCAAATTAAAAGAAATGGTATCAAATGGTGTAATGCCAATCAACTAAAAAACAACCACCATCAAAACACAAGACACATAATGCATCAATCCATAACCTATTCCAACAAACTAATATAGTCTATGCTATGCAATAACTGATAAAGCAACTACCTCTACATAACACATGATAACCTAGTTGTAGCAATAATAAACATCCAATCAATAAATATGAATATGGATAGAAAACCCAATAAAAAACTATAAAAGACCAGAAATGGTAGTTACAACAAACATAGTATACCTGGTCCTCCATCATAGAACCCAAAATAGAGCCAATTTCCCAGCATAGCGTGTTCAGGTTGTTCCATGTCCAATCTTCGCCATTAAGTTGTCCAATCTTCAGGAAGATTCATGTGATGCCCATGTTTCTAGTCTTTCCTTGGTTGATTTTAGTAGACTCCTTGACACGTCAAAAACAACGAAGGCGAGACTATAAAAACATGGGCAACAAAAACCTTGTCGGAAATGCATTGTGGATCATGGAGGTGATCTCCCTTCAAACCTACATTTGTCAAATACAATAATAGGTTAACTGACTGAATAATAACTAAACATCAATGAGCTTGTATTTGACAAAGAGAATTAACCGTTATATGGTTGAATAATAATTAAAGATGCACACTGCTCTAGAAATACTAAAGGGTAATACCTGATATCCGACGGAGCTCCTCTTGGTTTCGAGAATAATTTATTCTCTACTAAAACCTTACACATTCACCACTAATTCAGAGCATTGATGCACATAACAATGTTGGGTATGCATGCAACCCTTCAAACTATTTATGGGAATCAATAAATATACACCAACAAAGAATATGAAAGTGTAATAGGATGGACAAGTAATTTATACTACCCAGGCATGAAATGTTCATTTCCCATTAAATACCAAATGTTGAGCACTCACAATATTCACAATCAATTCTAGGCATACATTCATTTGCAAATCAAAGAGTAAAAATCTATGTACGAGTCTCAATAACTTGTAGGCAATCACTACCTCCTTCAAGTCTATTTCTCATTCAAGAGCACTATCCAACCATAAAAAAAAAGATTCATAAGCCTGAACTCTAAATTACACATTTCCTACATTCACCAAGCCATACAAATTGTTATTCAAGGCTTCAAATTATGGGTAACCTAAATCTTTGACAAAGTAGCCCATACATGAAAACATAATAACCTCATCATGGCATGCAACCGATGCTATCGAGATCATAGTTATGCCATGATTTTTTAAGTGAAACACAACCTATCATGTCCATAAACCAAGCTACTCATAGTTGAATCAAAGTCAATAACCCATACCATGACTTCATGCCCAAAAACCCACAAAATTGATTAGGAGCAATGAGCTGCCAACATAGTTTTCCATGGATAAATTGGTGCTTTCAAAGGTTGGGAAAGGACATACAAAGAGAGAGAATGATATACAAAAGGGGGGTTTAAATTTAAGAAAAACATTAGGAAACCTTAGAAAAAAGATGGTCCAAAAATCCTTAATTCCACAATCACAAAGAAGCCTTAAGTGATGCCACTAGCCAATTTTTTTTTGGATCAACAATTGAATAGAGTAAGTGAGATTGACACACACTTTGATGCCATGTTGAGATTCACAAAAATAGTGAGAGAATTGAATGGAACCAAGACAAACCCGAATTATGCAATAAAAAGAAGAACAAACTAGCTCTAGAGCAACACAACACTTGAAGAGAAATAATCCAAGAGGAGTGAAAAACTTGAAGAGAAATAAAAAAAGAGGAGTGGGACCATAAAGAGAGAGTGAACCCCAATAACAAGTGCATTAGAGAGAGAAACAAACTGAAGCACAAGAGAGAATAACACTGATAGGTGCACTTAGGCAAATCACTTTATTAAAAAGAAAAAGAACAACATGATTACCAATTATAAATGAGAGTGAGGTACATACACAACACAACTCAAGAGGTAGGGTTCTTTCCCCAACAAGGGTTATAAGCCAATATGTACAAGGTATTCCTTATCCAAACCTAGAAATATAATAATGACTACAATATAAGATCGGTCATGGCCAAAAGTGAAGCTCACACCATTTTCAACATACATATCTTAATGGGATAAGGTTTCAGCTACAAGATGACCTAGCCTTGGTAAAGTTATATTCAACAGATTGGGAATACAAATATGTTTAAGGCCGAGGATAAATTATCTTTCGATGTAAGGGAAAAATAATGAGCAGAAGGGGAAACACCACTATATTTAGAGAGAAGGGAAGTTTCTCGATATCTATCAAGAGTGATGATTCTGAGGAGGAAGAGGATGCTTTAAAGCTAGAGGAAGAAGATGAATTTGGATACAAGAAGCCATTAAGATGCTTCATATGTAATGAGGCTCATGAAGCCCATGACTTCCCTCCAACCATAAAGTTTCAGTTAGGGAAATGGTAGCCCAAAAAGAGCGTCAAACACAAGAAATTGAAGCAAAAAGCAAAGAAAACTTAATGCAACATAAATCAATAATTTTGGGAAACAACGAGACCCCAAAAGCTCATTAGAGGAGGAGTGTCTTCCAAGATGCAAGGGTAAATACAAAGTGTGTAAGGTGGTCATAAATGGAGGTTCTAACAACAATTTGGTAATTATATAAATGGTACAAAAATCACATCTTGCTTGTATTCCAAAATAAAACCCTTACAATATTTCATGGTTGAAAATGTATCATAGTGTGCTTGTGGATAAGTCCTCAAAGTTAAGTTAGAAATCATCATCATTTTCCTTCCAGTTTAAGAGTGAAACCACTAAATAAATAAATAAAAAGTGTTGGAGGCCATGGTTGAAGGGGACTTTGATGCCAAATGTTCACTGACAAAGATGATGTACATATGTGGAACGAGAAGAGGAGCGTTGAAGTGTTGTGGGAAAGATGATATTGAACTAGTTGATGTTGCTGAAATTTTTTCCATAAAAGAAATACTAAAGTCCTAAAATGCCTCCCATCTTAAGAATTGTGCTAGGAATGGCTAGTGTGTGATGCATGTTATTAAGTGTATGTCTCGACCTATAGAGGAAATTGATGGAAGGATGATTCTTGTGTTGATAGATGGTGTTGGACCACTATTATTGATTTGTTATAGAAGGAATACCTTGAGAATTGAATGTATTTTCTAAATGCTACTATAGCTAGAGGAATTGCACATTGCTAACCGAAAGTGGTTGCTATATGATTAGGAGAAACTATTATATGAGAATTTTCCACATGTATTTTGACTATGCAAATTGCATTATGCTGCATTGGGGGGGGGGGATTTGAGTAGTGTGAGTTCCTTGCTAGTTGTCCCTATGAGGGGGAATGCATTTTCCCTTGGAAATGGGGTGATGAGGTGGAGTGGAGGAACGAGGTGATTGGATCTTGGGAATGGGGGAGGCAACAATTGGAGGGGAGAAGGTGATAGATTGAGGTATGAGTTTCTACTTAGCGTGGGGGGTGGGATGTTGTGAGGGATGCTAATGAGGTGGAACATAGATGGAGGGGGTAGAGAAAGGAGGAGGTAAAGGGATGGGATGAGACAGAAAACCCCATGGGTTGGAAGATAATACATGTGGAGAAGATTTGATAGGTTGGGAGAAGAGTTGATAGGTTGATAGGAATGGCACTAATAATGTAGTTTTTGTTCCACTACTAGGAAAATAATGAAGGCCATGTCTAGAGTACTACTGCCAAATAGATCAACCTCATGGTAAAACTTATCTAATAAGAAAAAAAAAAAAAATGAGGTGTTTATTTGATTCTTTGAATTTGAGCTAAAGGAAAATCTTAGGGAAAATGGGGATGTATTGTTAGATTCTCTAACCTAGGCATTGCCAAAGCTAGAACCACTTTCCCAATATATTTTGAAGGTACCCTAGAGGGTAGAAGTGGCCTTCGAGCATGGGGTCTCCACTTAGTGAACYGATGACATAGCACRCGTGTTCATGTGATATTAAAGAATACCCCTAATTTCATTAGGTATTTAAAAATACCTCCCAAAATCCTTTTGTTGAACCCCCCTCCCAATACATGTTTCCAATAAAAAGAACCTATTTTTACTAGCTATCCCCTATTTTTACTAGATGCCCCTTTTTATACCCCCCCTCCCCCAATACCTCTAAAGCCCCATGTACCCTACACACCCACCCCAATATCAACAATATGTGGTTTTGTGCATAAAGAAACATATAGAAATCATTCATTAACATATAACATTCATTCATTAATCATAGACACAAAATACTTCATCTCAATAAATTTTATCATAAAAAATATGTTTTCACAATATAATACATGATGTTTCTAGTTATATAACTAGTACAATCATTTCATTTTCGGTTTCTTTCTATTTGAAATGAATTCAGAAAGAAATTCGTCAATTCCTTCTTCCCCTTCAATGGTTTTGAACTCTTCATGTATTATTGACGACCTAATCATTTACTCACGATGTCAAGGCTGCTGCAAGGAGGGGGGGGGGATCATCAACTGCAATAAGAAAGAAATGTTAAATTGATATATTTTTTTAATTATTATTATTACAAGTATTTCATTAATAAAAAAAACATTAGAGTGTTATTTACCTGCTTGAGTAGTGGAGACAAACAAAGTAGTTTTAGATGTGGCCATATGTTCCTCTTCTTGTCTAGCCTCATCCTCTAGATGCTTTGTATTTGAAATAGGAAAGGTTATAATTAATACGCCATTTGCAATTACATATTTTTAATTGTAATCCATACTACATTTTTTATAGCACATGAAATACCTCCAGTACCGAGGTATTTCATAGCACATGAAATATTTTTTATGGCACTCTACCGTCACTAGGTTGTGTTCCGCTAGTGGGGACACTTGTTTCTTCATTGATTCTCCGCTTAAAACAAGAAAACAAATTACTTTATGGACAAAAATAATAATCAATAGATTGTACAAGTAATAAATTATAAATAATCTTCGTTGATTTTATTTACCCGTGTGTCGGTTTGAGTGTCGGAAGGTTGTATTTCCCCCAATCTTTTTCTGCATTCAACCACAACTTGAAAGTTGTGCTTGAAATCAAGCTTGAGGTCTTCCTCTCTTGGAGCTTGTTTGAACTCTAAGCCCTGCAAATTTGCAAAAGAACATGAATTTTGTTTCTTTTGTGCAATTAAATTAAAATTGTTAACAATATATTATTTGGATGCAATTGATTTTTTTATACTTACAATTCATATGGCCAATTTTGAGTAACCACCTGGGCCAATTTTGTGCTGCCCAAGTTTTTCTATCCTGGCCTTGGTGGCTTTGGATGTGTCTGGGAGCCTGTATTGAAAAGTTTCAAATATGTAATTAGATGTCGCAATGATGATAAAGCATCATAATTACATTATTATAAGTTTCACATACCTTCCTGAGTCGGGTGGTGTCTTTCCTTCTTTTTAGAGCATATTCTCCTTTTCATATTCCTGTAGGGCCTTCTAATCCCTCTCAGGAATCATTGGAGGACACTCATACTTAGGGTTCTCTTTCAGATGAACCCTATATTGGTCTCGCATATATTTTAAATATGCACCTACTTTTGAGGAGACTCCATATTTTTTGAAGGAGCCCTCACTGAATAGGCCAACCAAATTGTTAATGAGTTCATCTTTTAACTTGGAACTTTGGGAATTCCACCTTGTGCATATGGTGGGCCCAAAGATATCCAAGGTTAGGTCATTCATGCGTTTATAAAATGTATTGTTTCCTGCAAAATGATATTATCATTAGTTTAAAATAATCACACATTATACATAAATTTCAATTAGATTGTACATAATAATTAAAGAAAATCTTAAATACCTAGAAGCTTTTCTATTTTCATAGGGATGAGCTCATCGTTTACCAAAAAGGTAACCGATAGTGTTCCCATGCTAATGAAATGAGAATATCTAGTAAATCATTTTTCAAAATGTGCAAAGCCATGTTCTGCATCCACATAATCCTGTGCACATTCTGGCATGTGTTGGTTAGGGCTTGGTGTAGTACCAACATAGAACCTGGGGGGGTGTACTATTTTGAGTGACTAGCGTAGTATCGACATCGACATCGAACCTGGGAGGTGTACCCATATGATGTTGTTCCGGTGTAGCAACGACACTAGTACCAACACCAACCTCCGTAGGCACATCTTGGGGATCAAAATCTTGCAAAAACTCCTGTAAAAACAAAGAGTTTTTTTATAAAGGACTTGTAAGAGTATACAAATTAAAATAAAAAATAAATAAATTGGATAATTAGAGATCTTGCTTACCCCATAACGATGAATTTTTTCCATCAAGGATTTAATTCTTTCATTTATATCTCGTGTTCACGGCCGAATTTGAATCAAAGAAGCGAGTTCGATGTTTGATTTTCTCACAAGCTTCCTTATTATTTGGACCATGCTGGTGGAGGAATGAATTTCTTCATCAATAATCTCTTCCTCTATAGGATCTTTGGACTGCTCTAAGGTTATTTCCTTCTCCCTGTCACCCTGGGACAATGGTGTTTCCAACAATGCAATGTGAATATACGAATTAGAAAAGATAGAAGAAATTCAAATGTATGCAAAATAAAGTTAGTTCATGAATAGGCATGGGAAAAAAACATGGCATACTAAAAACATCAAAGTAAAGAGTGAATAAAGAACATAAGGAGTGATTGGTGTGTACATTATGTATTGTAGTCTTTAGGTTGTTAGAAACTTCTAGGCTCGTGTGATTAGTTGTTAACAATGGATGATTTTTATGATGCCTTGTTAATTATGGCCAACAAAACCATTTTTTATATGAAAGTTACTGAACATTTTTTTTTTAATTCTAATTGAGACACAAGAAAGGTTCGGTGCCCTTCGACCCTGATCACCCTGCTACAATATAAGAACCACGACTTATTAAAATGTTTCCTTAACTTACAAGATGCGTGACAATATATTACAGTAAATGATAATCATAAAATATAAGAGTCGTTGCTTACAGGTTGGGTAAAATAGTCTACGTATCGCCCCCATAATAACAACGTCTGTATCTATTCGATTCAAATTGTAAGCAATAAACAACTCTTCCCCTGCAACTATTGATTTTATTGCACATACGAATACATGGTTTCCTTCACGCCCCTCAAATACACAATTGTGTTGCTTATTTTCGATCACAGGTCATGTACTGTTTATAAACCCTACAATATTCCCCACTTCTTTTGGCCTTCCGTCAATATACATAGATGCTCCTTTATTTTGATAATTGTCTTTTAGTTTTATATAATTTGCATCCATGCCATATCTTTGCATACTTTATGTATATTGGACTAGCCGTATCCAATCTTTGTAGATGCAACTAGGTCTCACATCCTCCATCAATTCAGTTAATACGACGTAGCAAACCTTTATGCCATCCATCAAAAATATCCCAAACCATGTAATGATGATGGAGAAATGTGGTATATCCTTTTATTGACACAAAAATCAATGTTTATTTAAGGAATAACCTTGGGTACCCATCGTTTCACTAGATGTTTGTACCTCAAGGGCACCTCAATGTCTTCTATGCTCTCATCATCATAAGAACATGACCCCCCTTTAGCAAGAAAAAATTCCATGCATCTATGGAATTTTCTTCTGATCTCCTCACCTCTAGTTGATCTCCACCTATTAGACCTACTAGATGTTGTTGAAATAATGTAACTACAAAGAGTATTCTTATTATTATTTGATATATTATTCATTGGATCAATCCCCATTGTGGATTGATCATGTCGGCTATTGTAATAGGACCAAAACCCCTTTTGCGGATTGGTCAAATGATAATTATAATAGGAAGAATAAGAAGTCGGCCCCAACAGATATTAAAGAGGGCCCAGAATATATTAAAGGTGGTTGTAACCACCCAGCTAGAGAATTCGACCCTACCAATGAAGAGACACTTCACACGTGCCAGTCTAATATAAATAAGGAGGCCAACACCTCACTTACACACACAACTCACTTGCTCATTTCGTGAGACAAGTTTCAGATATGCAGTTAGAGAAGAAGGAGAGAGAGTGGTGCATATCTGGGAGAAGACTTTCTGTATTAGTTTAAGAGATCTCGTGGCATTGTATTGGCTATCTATATTAAGGAAGTTTTGCTGGGTTTTCTTCCCCTAGAGGGTTTCCTAGGATAAATGTTGTGTCTTTTGTGATTGTGTATTTCTTAGTGATCTGGGATTATGGTATTGTTATCTAATGAAATGAAAATAAATATAATAATGGCTTAAACATTAACATGGTATCTGAGCCAAGCTGAAGGAAGCATCTTTCACAAGAGTGAAAAATGTCACTGTTGTCGTACATGAAAATTAGGGATTTTTGATAGTGAAGCTTTTCAGCCTCAAAACCATCTAGAAAAGTGCAACCTCCCCTAAGGATCACTTTGGCACTCTCAGTGCACATTTTCAGTGGCTTGATCTCCCGAAAGTGAAACCCTAGTTTCACAAAGTACCAGAAGTACCAGAAAACCAGTGTACCAGAAGTACCATAAGTACCAGAGTACCAGAGATACCAAAAAACCAGAAGCACCAGTCCATAAATCCGTAGATCAAATTTGGAGGAGAAAAAGTTGGATTTTCTCAGATCCAAACACACTAGGATACTCGCCTCAGCCAAGCGCACCTCCTGGTAAGTTCATATTTTGATTTTGAGCACTATCATTTTTCAGTCATTTTCCTAGCTCCAGGTAAAGATGTTTGCAAGCGTTAAGCTTGTTGACAAGCTAGAAGGAGGGGAAAACTTCCATGCCTGGAAGTATAGGATTGGCCTCATTCTTGAAGAGAATGAGCTAGCAAGATTCATCAAAGAAGAAGTACCGGAACCTGCCGATGCTGCAGAAAAGACAAAGAATCAAAAGGACACAATCAGGGCCAAAAGAATCATTGCAGATTCAGTCAAAGACCACTTAATTCCTTATGTGTCATCCAAGAAGACTCTAAAAGAAATGTTTGATGCCTTGACCAGACTATATGAAGGAAATAACATAAACCAAAAGATGAATCTAAGAACTCAACTGAAGAATACAAGGATGCAGAAAGGAGAAACAATTTAGGAATACTTCTCTAGAATCTCATAATTCAAAGAACAATTAAAAGATATTGGAGATACCATAGACGAAGACAAAATCATAATGAAGACCCTAAATGGTCTCACAAGACCTTGGGATTCTTTCATCCAAACGATATGTGCCAGAACGGAGAAACTGAAGTTTGATAGTCTATGGGAAGAATGCATCCAAGAAGAAACAAGAGTAGCGAA
>JZKD02S1703594.1:75719-95249 GCA_000966675.3 Picea glauca
GTTTCATCATTTCCACGACCTGTAACTAACGAACTTACCTACCATGACATTTCATGTCATGAAAATGCACCATTACCGGAACTTAGTTCGATTTGACTCGGATATGATAACTCTAGTACACCCTCGTATGACCTTCATCATGTTCTGACACCCTATCTATCTCCACGGCAATTCAAATCTTCTCATATGATTTTCTTCCCGACCACATTCTCCATCGCATTCTCTCCTTTCGTCGCCCTCATCCAACCTTCATTGCCCTCACCCTACCTTCGCTGCCACCGATAGACTTCCCCTATGATGCCAAGAAGAGCCATGGTAGCAAATCGCCACGAGCCAGAAACATACGCTGACTTGGAAGCCCTCCCGGAATATGGGGCAACGAGAGATATTTTTAAGCAAGCAGGGTGGGAGCCATTTCTGAAAAATTTCGATGGGTATAATGATGCCATCACACTCCAGTTTGTGCTTCATTTTGAGGGTGGGACCACCAAGGTGGGCGAAATTGAGTTCGAGGTCACAGAGGAGTTCATTGCAGAGGCAATTCAATTGCCCACCACAGGCCAAAGGTGGACGAAGGGACAACCGGTTGATAAAAAGCTCTGTGCACAGCTGTTGAAACCTCAATACCGAGAGACAAAATGGTCCGAGGGAACGTCGCGGTCTTGGCTGGAACCACAGTGGGCTCAAGTGTTGGTCATCCTCAAACGTTACCTAACATGTGAGGGTCGATATACCATTATATTCCCCTGCCACGCCCGACTTCTGTTACACTTTACAGGTACTCCGCTGAACATACCCTTTTTCTTGTTAAAAAGTTTAAAAAGGATGGCCGAACAGGTCCAAAGGGCTAGTGAGTTTCGGGGGAGTTTATTTCAGTTTGGCCTAGTTAAAATATTGATTACATCTGCACTGTCGAAGAAGCAAGAGACTTGGGACCTCTTCACTATAAAAACCCTCGCCCGTGCCCAGTCGAAAGCTAAGAGTGTGAAGCCCGTTCCCCCACACAGAAAGTTGAACTCCAAGAAAAAGAAAGTCAGAACCCTGACTAAAGGCCATGTTGGGGACCCTGAGCCCGAACCTCCAATTGATAACAAGGTAGAAACCAATACTGAAACTGGGAAGGCCACCACACCTACAGAGGCAAACATTGAAGTCCCGAGTTCTCCCCCAGCTGCCGAGAACATAATTGATGTGGAGGAACTAGCCGAGTCAACTAATAAGCCTAGGAGGAACTCGAAAAGAAAATGTAAAAGTGTGTTGTCAGGAATGGACAAATCGGTACCCAGTTACCCCCCACAAGAAATATTGGAAAGTATAGATGGTCACGAGGAGGCCCCAGAGCCATCTGAGATGACCTGGACTTTGTCTCAACTCATTCGAAAGAACCGTAAAACAAATCGGCAGGATACTACACCCAAAGGAAACGTGCAGAATCAGTCCGTTCAAGTACCAACCGGTACCCCTGTTCAGATGCCAAGAGAGTTCACCCCTGAACCCCATCTAGTTGACACTTCTGCACTCAGCCCAACTCATCCAGATCCAATTGACAACTATGAACTCAACCCAGATCGAAATTTTGATCCAGTTGATACTTATGAACGCAACCCAGATGCATTCACTCATGAATTCAGTTCAGACCATAATTCTGATAGATTTCACACCCCTGCTCAAAGTCTCGAAGAGCTCATGCATGCATTTAGTCCTTCACCATAGCCAGGACAAGGTCAAACAGTTGAAACCCACTGCGATATTTCCTCCAGTCGGTCCTTGAAACCAATAGTGGAAAAACTAGGGAGCAAGAACAACAGATTGAAGGAGAAGTTGCATGAGTACAGTGTACTGGACAAACATATTAAAACCGAAAACGAACTCCTGAAGCTCAGGGTAACTCACCTCTTATCCAAAGTTGGAAGGCTAAAGCAGAGGAATAAGGATATTTTCAAAAGGAACAGACAACTTCAGAGGATTGCTAGGAAGCATGTTATAATCAACAGGGTCCTTAAGAAAGAAATCAGGAATCTGAAGAAGCAGGAGAGGCTACAAATGTTGGTTACAGCCGCTGCAACCCTCTGATGGCTACCAGTTTTTGATTTTTTGTTGCCTGAGGACATGCAAGGACTTCAGTGTGGGGGCATGTTGGTCTCCGGTTTTGATCATGTTTTGTGCCTATATTATATTCCACAGACCTCCATTTATATACCAGTACCACCCTTTTGGCCTTGTTTTGACATAATTGACATCTCCCTACCATTCAATGGGGTTACTTGAGGTATCTTTACATTTCAAGCTATTTTTATGCACTTTGATGCTTTAAATTGATATTGGGACTAATGTCGCTTGGGTTAGGTACCACTTCTATTTTTGGAACAGGATGCCGGTACCAGGTACCAACTCGTACCCGTGGAGATACCAATGGAGCCGCTCAAGATCTGTGCATTATGGTCCGAATGGGAGACAGAGAGATTCGCATGACAGCTGGAGTCATCACCACAGGGTTCTTGAAGGCATAATGATAGAACTGGGTCGTGATTCTTCATCGTTCACACTTCGTGACACTACGTGTCACGAAGATGTGAAGTATGTTTTAAAACTTGATTCCAAGACTATTCTCGGATCTGAGGCATCCATTTTTTTTATGTATCTTTGTTTTAGACTGTTAGAGACATGAGGATTTTATATATAAACCCACGATCACTCCTGAGAACGGGTTGGATTATATTGGATTATGCTATGTCGTGAACATATTTTTCTGAATACAAAACCACTGTTACGTTATGGTACTTGACTGTCATACGATTTGAGCTTTTTCGTTGAGTAGATGGAATGTGAACTTTACACCATGTTTGCATAGAATGTTATAGTCGGCTCTGGTTGTCACTTACAGTGTTTGTGCCATTTGGTTGGGCCCGCCAAACCGGTGCAAGCCACTGCTTTATTCTGTCATAGACTTAGCTTTATTTCATCATAGATTTAGTTCATTTCAGTGTTTTAGAACTTGCATACGAGGTAGCTTAACGTTCATAGATTTAGCTGTTTCAGTATGTTAGCCTTTGCTTACATGAATGGTATATCTGCAGCTCATAGTGTGTCATCGATTTAGTTGTTTCAGAATCATGTTTATCTATTCTTCAATTGAATCATTCCATCATGCTGTTATCTTTTTTGTTGATGGGTATTGAATGCATGACTGTTGCCTGTAGGGTTTAGGGTATGAACATGGTTTGTTTGGCTTCTCATTTTCAATTCGAGCATAACTTAGAGTGTGAATGAACTTTTCTTTGTTAGACAGTTAGTTACCCTGCTTACTTAGAACAGTTAGATTGCAGTTAAATCAAAGGAAGCTTCCGGTACCAGTAGGTAGAGTAGTACTCTGTTTTCCTGTAGACATCTTTGGATTGATTTTGATAACCGGATTAAATGCATTTGAGGAAACACTCTTTCTGTTGTGGCTTGAATAGAAATGGTGATGATAGATGATTAAAAGTAGTGGTGGAATAAGCTTGTGAGATCATACTTATGAATGGAAGTAGAAGCACCAGTATTTAAACATAAGACTGTTTTCTGTTGATGACTTAAATAGGGAATGCTAAGTTTCAAGATAGTCATTAAGATTCAAGTTCTCAGAGTGAGTTTATGTTTTCTTTTCAGGATAGTCTTTAGATAGGAATTAGCTTACCTTCACATACAGTGTATCAGCTTAAAGTTCACCAACCTTGGTTTGACAATTTAGTGTTTCAGGTCATTTAAATATTCAATTTAGCAGCCTGACAACATTTAAATTTAAGATATATGCAACAACTTAGCAAGCAGGGTTTGTTTGATGGTCTACCAGACATCCATTTCACCAAAGGAATTTGTGAGGGATGTGTTCTTGGAAAATAACCTCAAGATAAATTCGACAAAGGAAAGACTCAGAGAGATTCCTCTCCTTTAGATTTGATCCATAGTGACCTCATGGGCCCTTTTACACATCCATCAATCGGAAAAGCAAGGTACATGCTCATTTTGGTTGATGATTTCTCACTATTGACATGGATTTTCTTTCTCGTGAAAAAATCAAAGGTCTTTCAACACCTCAAAGATTTCAAAGCCCTTGTTGAGACATAGTCAGGAAAGAAAATCAAAATCCTCCAAACTGATAACAGTGGAGAGTATGTCAACCATGATATCCAGAATCTTTGTCATGAGGTAGGGATTCGGTTGCAGCACACTGTTCCCTATACTCCACAACAAAATGGAGTTGTTGAGCAGAAAAATAGATCTCTAAAAGAGATGGCATCTTGCATGCTACATACAAAGTCACTTCCACCGAGATTATGGGTTGAAGCACTTAATTGTGAAACCTACATCTAAAACAGATCTCCCCATAGATCTATCAAGGATAAGACCCCCTTCGAGGCTTGGAGCGGCCTCAAACTGGAAGTGACCCACTTTCCTATTTTTGGTTCACATGCATGGGCCCAGATTCCATCTGAAAAGAGGAAGGCACTTGATCCACAGAACACAAAGTGTCTCTTTGTTGGATACCTCGATGGTGTGAAGGGATATAGACTTATTGATCTTTCCTTGAACCAACTCATCATTGTTCAAAGTGTTCAATTCAAAGAAAGTGTCTCGCATGTACCTTAACAACCGCATGTAGACACCTTTGTTCTTCCACCTGTCAGAGATGATGAGCATGCACATGCCGACTCTTCTTCAGATGAGAGTTTCAATTCAGAGGATTCAGATGATCCAGATACAGATTCAATATAGTCAGATGCAGAGTCGGTGCATGCATATGAAGATGTAGAGCCAGAGTCGAGGCCCAAGTGGGCTCATACTACTCTTCAAGATACAGGGGATCTTGTTGGGGATCCAGCTCATACTAGGAGGACTCGATCTGATTTCAAGGAGCCTCCTCTTGCACTCACTACCACTGAACCATTGCCACCCAAACATCTTTTCTTGGTTCAGTCTTCAGATCTATAGTCTTATGGTGAGGTTCTTGGAAATCTCTTTTGGGAATCTTCCATACAGGAGGAGTACAATTCTCTCCTCGAGAACCATACTTGGGATATGGTTCCCCTTCCTTCAGGAAGGAAACTTGTTAGGTGCAGATGGGTCTACAGGACCAAGAGCGCAAAGGATGTATAGATTAGGAGATACAAATCCATGCTAGTTTCCAAAGGCTTTCAGCAGGTGCATGGCATTGACTATGATGAGACCTTCGCTCCTGTAGAGAATATGGATTCCATACATTTGGCACTTTCCATTGTGGTAGCCAAGGGATGGGAATTCCATCAGATGGACGTGAAGAATGTATTTCTTCATGGTGATCTCTTTGAGGAGATCTATATGGAGCATCCCCAAGGATTTATGCAGAATTTATCTTTGGTCTGTCGACTGAAGAAGTCTCTTTATGGCCTCAAGCAGGCTCTGAGGGCATGGTATTCCAAGATGGCCTCCTACCTACTATCACAGAACTTTGTACATTGTAAATCATACCTGAAATTTTACATGCTCAGGATGGTTGATTGACTTCTACTCCTAGTGTTTTACGTTGATGATTTGTTGATCATCGGTTGCTTGACTTCAATGATTGCTGCAGTCAAGAGGATTCTACATGATAGGTTCTTGATGACAAACATGGTCGTGCTACACTTCTTACTTGGAATTGATATCAAACAGGATGCATCAGGAATCAAACTGTCTCAGGTAGCAGGCCAAGTATGCACGAGATCTCCTTGAGACATTTCACATCATAGAATACAAGTCCACCCCAACTTCTTTCCTATCAGGAGTCAGACTTGAGGATGATGGGGACACTCCACTGGTTGACAACACATTGTACAGATAGATAGTGGGGAGCTTGTTGTATCTCACACACTATAGACCAGACCTCTCCTATGCAATTGGGGCAGTCTCCAGGTTCATGAAGGAGTCGCATGAGTTACATTGGAAGGATGCAAAGTGTATCCTTTGATACATACAAGGAATCATCACATTTGGGATTCACTATACAACAAACTCTACATTAGACCTCATCGGCTTCACTGATTCTGACTGGGCTGGCGATAACATTGATCACAACTCCACATTTGGTTACTCACTTAGTATTGGTTCCGGGCCTACCTATTGGTCGAGTAAGAAGCAAGGTGATATTGCTCTATATTCATTCGAGGAAGAGTACAGAGGGGTAGTTAACATAACCATTGAGGCTATGTGGCTACAACATTTTCTCATTGAGTTGGGAATTTTGTTTCATTGGTATTACTACAACACTAGTAGTAATACCATGATTAAGAAATGTAATCTGATGCTATTTTTATAAGTAATGCCAAGTGTAACCAATACAATAATGAATATGATGGATCTATTACTCTTATTACGTATTACTAACACCTCTTGTTATGTTACAAAACTCTAACTCGTATATGATGTTTATATAAGTAAGCTATGTTCGACTGTGAATACAATATTGTTTCCATTAACTTGATGAATAGTTGGATCTGCAGATCTGCAGAATTTCGGTGATGAATAGTTGGATCTGTAGATTTGTCTGGTTAAGTTTGTATAATCCGAGTACCCCCATAGTTTTTCATCACGCTGAATCCATTTATACATTCAAAAATGCAATTTAAACAATATAAAATAGAAATTTTGTCGAAATTTACATCTTCGAATCTACCACCAAAACAATAAAAAAATAAAATACACTCCTACAGATACATGCTAAAAATGAGAAATGAGAAAATATTGCAAATTGGTGTTACTCATTCTCTTCCATATTCCAGTGCGCATGAGAAAGAAGGAAGAAAAAAGCTGTGTGCATGGAGCAATCTAAATTGAATATTTCCGTCGAAAGTTCCAGGAACAGTGCTATGGATAAGCCTGGTCGTGTCACAATACATGTAGTTCCGCGCAAAATCCAAGCACATAAGTTTGAACCCTAGGGACCAAACGTCACCTCAAGTAGCACTCATTCTCGACTATTTTCTTTGACGTTGAAAGATCTTTTCATAGCCTTCAAATCATTTCATAGTGGTGCTTTTGTGACTATTCCAAAACACCCACTATCTAAAAGTCGATGCTATCTTTATCAAATTCATGTGAAGTGAATACCACTTCATTCATTCTACTCCACAATAATTTTCTTAATGTCTTTAAGAAAGCCACATGACTCACTACATTCATTACATTATAGATTCCCCAAAATCCAAAAATCAATTAGAGATATACATGTAGTCAACTAATTCAAACCATAACAAACACTTTAACTCACTTTTATGAAGATAATTAACATAAACTTGAACACATTTAAATTTGACACATACAAATTTGGTTCATGAGGTCAAATGCACATATGGTTGAAGAGTAATGTGTATCCAACAACAACCAATCCATGCACATCCCTAAAAATAAGAGTAAACATAGTATCTCAATGTATTAGTGTGTTGAACTCTTGACCCCACAATTATCACATATCACAAATAACATGTGCATTTGAAGATAAATAAATAGGCGGACATCAAAATCACAATGCACATTCTACCCCGTATATAACTTACTAGAATAAGACATGTTCCAATAATAGATTATTCATCATGAAAAAACAAAGAGTAGGATAAAAACATGCACATAATGGACTTATCAAGGTGCATCCCAAACACACTCTAAATAGAGAAATGCACATGATCTCCATCAAATTGTGTGAATAACTCAAATCACTCGAAGAGTTATTCAATGTAGCCATGTCAACTATTGAAATGCTACACACATGCCAATTGATCCAAAGTATGATCCCCAAATCATGAGGAAACAAGCTTAGCAAACTCATGTGCAACGCTCCCTATCATTATAAAGATGAGTGAAGGAAAGAGAACAATCTCATCGACACACATCTCAGCTAAGGCCCCCAAATATCCCTCATTTTCATTAACACTAGTAGAACATTGGTCAAACCATAGCCAATGCACATAACACATAATAAAAAAATAAAGACAATTTCCCTCTAAGCATCCATAATAAAATAATAAAGGCTCAAATTCAATGTATTTCCAAGAGTTGTAGTTCATGTGCCCTTAATATGCACATCCAATGATTTTCAAACTTTTCTACATTTCACACTCCAAGTGTCATTCATGTACCTATATAAATTGTTGCACATCATCAAAGGCAACCCAATGTATTTATCGATGTTGTGTATCATTCTCAAAAGTATTCCAAAAATTTAAAATATAAGGATACATGCATATGTATCAAGAAAAAGGATTAACACCCAAGTAAAAACCCAATGTATTTCTAATACAATGAGTTGTAGTTCATGTGCCCCTAGTATGCACATCCAATGAATTCAAACTTTTCTACATTTCACATTCCAAGTGTCATTCATGTACCTATATAAATTGTTGCACATCATCAGAGGCAACCCAATGTATTTATCGATGTTGTGTATCATTCTGAAAGTATTCCAAAAATTTAAAATATAAGGGTACATGCATATGTATCAAGAAAAAGGATTAACACCCAAGTAAAAACTTGACAAAGACAAAATAAATAGAAGCTACACTACAAGTATCTACATTAGGGATCATGCAGTGTACAATATTAATATAAATATTCATTAGACTAATCAAATTTAAATTCCAATTATTTTAATTTGAATTTGGATCTTGTTGCATTGGGGGGGTTGATATTGTATATATAGTACTTGTCATGATTCAATTTAGAACCATTTATAAGCATAAAGAAACATATAAATATGAAGGTTCAATCCATGATGTTACTCTACCATGTTGCATGCACATATGTCTCAACTTAATAAAGTAAATGATCATTGTCATGCAAGTTCCATGTGTACAAATGTCAACTATAGAGATTGGAAGGGACAACATTGACTTTTCTAATAGCCCTCCACACAATTCACCATTAATGGAGTTGAATTAATTTTTTCTGCCGAGATTCAGAATGTTTCATTCTCATATGCCCAACAATTTTTCTTATTGACAACCTCAATAGTTCCCAAGGTAGTGCCTCTCTACTTCATTTACAACTATGAATTCTCTATTCTGTTAAGTATTTTTTATTTATCATTTTAGCAATGCATAATGTGTGTATAATACTAGCATGAGTTATTTGTCTACTATGTTGGGTATGTTTATGCCCCATTTAATTTAAGTTTATATTAACACATAATTTATTGGGCTATTGTCCCACAGTTTGCAGGGATAGACATATAATGTTACCCACATTAGAGGGGTGGAAATACCAAACAATAAACATATAGAGTATAATTCCCTTCAATACATTCATTCATTGGGTGTACAATAGCTCAATAGGGATTGCATGATATGGGCATGTAGAACAAGGTCACTCTTTATACAATTCCAAAAACACAAGGTATTTGCAATGATCCCCACCTATGCTTTGTATGAAAACATTTTTTTAGCAAACCATTTGAAAAGGTATTGTTATATCATACCTATCTAATGCCATTTATGAGAGGCCAATCATAGTAGGTTTATAGATATACTAAATTAGTGTCATCAAAAAGTCCATTGCAGATTCATTGGACTAAAAATATCACCTCCACTACATGGGCTCTCTACCCACTCTCGCACATGCTACTACATTCCATTGGGGTTTTCTTAGGCCCCACGACCAACAACTAGGTGGAATATGATCCTGCCATCTAACTGTCTCCGAATGATATTACCCTTCGTTTTCAATATCTTCATGTTCACCTCAATTCCCAACTACTCATCACACAATTCAACATTTTTTACAAAAGTTGTGATGCATGCCTCTTTAGAAAATATCTACAAGTATATAACATTGTTATTCACAACACTTGTGTAGATAACATTGTAAATCAAGTTTTGGATTGGCATACAACCCATTAACATTGTTTATAGGTAAGAAAGTAAACAAGCCATTGGATGTACAAATCATCATTACATGATTCATAAAACATGTAACTATACACACTAAAACATGCGATCATAAATGGGCATAAACCATGTTATTGTACAGTTTGTTGTTTGGGCAAAGCCCAACCCAAATAACAAGTGTGTGACACAACTGGGAACACCTATCACTGTTACCTCAATAGATGTCCCCCTCGTTTTAGTGAAGGACAAGTCCAACAAGAGGGAGGCTTCTTGAGTGACCGTAGGGGAATTGCAAGGGGAGAAGMAAGGAKMTAGAAGAACAYCYCTATAGGTAAAGGTAARGGTGAGAATYGAAGCCTRGGAAAAGAGTCTTTGAAGTTGGTAAATGGTTGCCCAGTTTGTGTACCTRCAAAACAATATTAGACAAACCAAGASAAGACAATATATGACGATATAAGTCTCAAAACCAATGGAGAATCAACAAGAAACCTTGTTGTCCCAAAATTGCAGCAGTATGGAAATATATATCAGCAACATATAATTTATAACAACTGCAAATTAAAGCATCAAAATAGAGTGTATGATATAGGAAAATAAAGCTTGCAACTAACACACAATATTCCAATGATTAGACCAAGTCTTTGATGACAAATGAGGGTTGTTAATGAATGTTATCAACAAGTATATATGACAACACAATTTATGTAGAAAAACTTTTGCTATAGCAGCAAGTTCTAACCACTAAAATCAACAAGTAAGTGACCCAAACAATAGCTCTTAAACAATAGATCAATTATCACAACTTGCAAGTGAATTTTAACGGTAGAAAAGCGTATAAAGAGTAAGAGAAAGTGAGTTTGTTGAAACCCTATTAGTTGTAGCTTGATGTTTTTTACAACATCTCAATCAATTAGCTAATCAAGATGCCCTTAGGGAACAATATAGCTTAAAGCATGTAAAATTTAAATCAAAACTTGAACAATTCAATATCTCAAAATTCACGTTTACCAATGCAATAATATTAAATCTCCATTGCAAAGATTAGTGTCTTATCTATTGGGTAATGGAGTCTCTTGCTTTGAGATAGGGTTTATTACTCTTCTAGGGGTGTAAGCCCTTTTACTCCCTAGAGAAAACAAACCCTAACAAGGTTAAGCTACAAGGGTGTAAGCCCTTTTACTCCTTGTAGCAACCCTTAAGCCTTTTCAATAACAATAGAAAGAAATTCCTTGATGGAGGGTGTATGCCCTTATACTCCTCCAAGGGTTTGACAAAAAAACCTTGAAATCAAGAAGGAACACATAAAATTGTAGAAATTCCTTACCTAATCCAAGAGATAGCATGCAAAACCCTTATCAAGGAGATTCCACCAAATTGCCAAGCACAAGCATCCAAGAGAAGTTGCTATCCTTTTTTCCACCAATAGATAAACTTTCCATCCATTTTTCACAAGAGACAAGAGATAACGAATTTCCCAAGGAGGGAGAAAACTTCAGCCAAGAGTGATGTAATTCTCAAGTGACGAGTTTTCTAAATAAAAAATTGATGGCCTTTATTTATATGAGGCCATCTAAACCAATTTGTCCACCTAAGATTGTCAACAACAAATTAAAAGAGGGTTGACCCCCTTTATTTTCCCTTGCAATTTGCAAATATAAAAATTACATAAAGTAAATCCCTAAAAAGGGTGATGTCATTCCCTAAAAGGGTGACGTGAGGCCTAAAAGTGAGAGATTGAGCCTCAAGATGCAGATTGTTGGGCCTCCAAAGGCTATGAGTCAATCTCTCATTTGTTAGAGTGTCATGCCATGCATATTCTTCCTTCAAACCACATCACATCACCTCCAGAACCATCAAGCCCACCAAACCCTAGCTTCCACATGATGCCAAGGGCTTAAGAAGTGATGTCCTAGGCCTCCAAAGGCCAACATCCATGTACAAAGGGATATGGTGTCACCCTCTAGTGTTGTGAAAGTGCCTCCAAAGGAAACATCCATCATCTTATGTGCACACTAACTCTGGGGTGCTCTTCCCATCCTGTGGGGTATGGTGTCCATCCTAGGGGTTCTCAACCCCTCATGAAGGTCAAAGTGGCATAATTCATCCATGGATATCTTTCACTTGGAAAGGTCCTGCAAAGACAACAAGTATTCCCTCAAAGGGTCAACAAGTCACATGTATCATGCCAGGTAAGCCACATTTAATAAAAGAACCACCCAAACATGTGCTTAAAATCCCCCCTTTTCAAACTAAACAAATGCTCAAAGAACTTACAAAACTTGCTAAATTTGAGTAAGGGAGGGTTTTCATGGTGCCCTATTGGGTAGGACAATCCCCAAGTCAAGGAGTGTTTCTCAAGAAGACTCTCTCTAAGTCATGTAGTGAATATGAGGTGGATGGGGGTATGACTTTTGGGCATGAATTTTTCGACATATCAAGGGCTCATATCGTTTCATTTATATGTGCCTTTGTGGAGGGTGTCATGCATCCTTCATTTGCAATGCAACATTTTTCCAAACCCTTATTTCCATTCATTTATTATGGTCTATGTTATCCCACACTTTTAGGGATAACTAGGAGATCATGTGTCGAGGCCCACAGGTCCTAGACATGGAGTACCGAGAGCCATATTGACTTGACCATGTCCCTAAAGGGCCCATCTTTTCTCCCTTTCAGCACCTCCACTTTGTCAGCAACAACAACATCCATCACCTTCGGCTTGGTCCTGTATCAGAGATGGTTCTTGCTCCATGAGGTAATGAGTTCGGGTATCATGGTATGTGTCACTTTGATCCTCAAAACATTTGAATATGTGCATTTAATTCCTTTTGTTTCCAATAGATGCTTGGATATTATACTTGTCCACTTGACCATGTCTGGGGGGGATGATAGGATTCCCTAGCAAGATTGTTCCCATAGGTTTTGAGTTTCCACTGGGGGGATTTCTGAAAAGACATCGTCCACTCCCGTCATACTTACCACTTTTCATCTTGCTTCCCGCTTATCCATCCCATTACATTGGTCTGGGCATTGGGTTGGCCAATCATTTAAGGGTTTCACCTTTCCTTGTGGGAAAAAGGGGATAAAGGCCCAGAAGGTAAAAGCAAGCTGGAAAAAGATAAAAGCCCAAAAATAAAACCTCAAGATGCTTCGCCTAGGGAAGCCCCGAGAGAGCAATAAAAGAATTTTCAACAAGAAACAAGAGGGACCCATAAAATAATAAAAAAAACCAAGACCTAGTCAAAGGATAGGGGGTCTCATCATGAGCCAACCTATTAGGTCCATGGGCACCTAGTGGTATGACACTACTAGAAGTCGGTTACCATGCCAAGGTAGTGGCTCTTGGTTGCATGGCCAAGAGAAAAGGGGTCTCATCACTAGCCAACCTTCTCATTTCCATGAAAGTGCTTGTGGGTAACATTTCCACCACTGGTCACCACACCAGGCCAGTGTCCCCTGCTTAGCTTCTTGAAGAAAAAGAAATAAAGAATAACAATAAAAGGCATGAATGGGCTTGGAAACATTTTCATCCAGGACAGGTGCAGTTCGATTTCTACAAAGGAACCCACAGGTACGCCCTTCATTTCCCTGCTTTCATTGCACCCCTTGTTAGGACATCCCTTATCCACCTCACCCATTTACATGACTTGGATTTAATATTTTCCAGAAACATCCCTTTTCCAGTGGACACTAGCCCAATAGGATGCCCTGTCACCTCCTCTGAACTTGTATTGCATATTTACATAACGTCTTTGAGCACTTGACTGGGGTAAAAGGGGTTTCATGCACATGTTTAATAATATTGATGATGAGATGTGATTGACATTTCTATGATCCCTGTGACTTATGAGCCCATGGAAGGCGTAGTTGTTGATGTGGAGGATCATGCCCGACGGACAGGTACCACATTGGAAAGGCACACATGAGGAGATGATTAGTTCGGACCTCCATGGGGCTGAAGAGCCCACCAGATGGATGTTGAGACCCTAGAAGGGGGCAGAGACAGAACAAAGGGGTTTGCACTGGAGAAGAGGAGGACATTCCATAGAGGCACCCTGACAGAGCCTTACCTAGGGGCTTGTACCCTTTTCAATGGAACATTGGCCTTTGAAGGCCCAGGACGTCACCCAGGAGGCTCATGATGTCATCCAGCTTCATGGACATTTTGGGAGATAGTCATGGAAGTTTGGCATGTGTGGCAAGTTGGAGAAGCCCAAGGAGGGATAAGGTTTTGCTCTAGGAGGCTACATTTTCCCTAGAAAGGGATAACGTCACCCTAGAAGGGGCATGTCATCTTGCTTTTGCTTGATTATGTTTTAATTTATGACAATTTAGTGTAAAACATTATTATTGTGTATTTTGCCCTTGTCATCCTTTTGATGACCTAAATTTTAATTAAGGTCATTGGTATGGTATATATTGAGGGTTTTCACTCTCATATTTTCATCATCTTTCACTCACATATTAGTGAGGTCTAAAATTTGCGCCCTATTCTAGGGCTTTGGCTGAAATTTTGAGGAGCACTTGTTGAAGGAAGACTTTTCTTGGCATTTTTGGCATTTCTTCTTGGTGGAAGGTTTACAACTAGGGTTTGGCTACTTGAATGCATGGTTTATGTAAGTTAATTTCTGCAACACTTCTTAATTGAATGGTTATGATTTTGTTTACTTGCATTTGTTATTATAATTTGTTGAATTAAACCCTAGGTGACAAGCACATGCTAAGGTCCTTGTCTCATGTCCCTACCAACTTAAGAGCTCTTTTGATTTGCTGAAGTAAGATAGAGCCTTGCCATAGAAACACTTTATCCATACTCTTCAAGCTAGCCATTTTTTCCTTGTTATTGAGCTAAGAAGGAGGAAAACACATCAAGGCCTAGGGTTTCTACACCTAGATGAGTCGTTTTCCCCTAGGGTTTGTTTGATGAAGCCATGCCTTAGCAACACTTCATATTCTAATTCTCTTGTCTTTAGCCACATAAATTCTTACTCAAGCTAGCCGATTTCATCTTTCCAATAAGCTAAAGAAGGAGGAGAAATCACTAAGGTCTAGGGTTTCTACGCCTTAGTGAGCCTTTCTCCCTTAGGGTTTCATTGTTGAGGCCTTGCCTTAGCAACACCTCAACATTTAACCCTCTTGTCTTTGGTATTTTCATTATCATTTAGTCCTTCAACCTTTGAGCCTCTTTTGACTCCATATGCCCTAGTAGCGCACTGATCTAAAACCTCTTGTATTGAGTAGCTTGATCACAAACATTTTAGACTAAAAAGGTGTGACCACACCCTAGCTTTTAGACTAACAATTAGTAACTCTATTTTTGCCATAATCCACTTGTGTTATACTTATACATTGCAACATTGATTTATCTTTAAAGCAATTGAATGATTTGCTAAGGCGTTATTTATAGTATTGATATTGTTACATTGATTTCCATTAGCATTTATTGTGAAGTGATATATTATAATCATTGCCATTGCACAACTTTGATTTACTTCAACATTTTTGCTCAATTTCTTATTATCGGAAAGCCATTGATTATATGAAGTACTAACCAACAAGTAACCTTGCGCATGTATAGTTTGCTTGTTGCTTTGTCTTGGGTAGGTACACTTCTTGGTTACTATTTCTAGTTATCTTTTATCTTTATTGGCTATTAAGCTGAAAGTTTTGATCGGTGGTGACTTGTGAGGGGGAATGATATTACTTAGCCATAAGCCTTTGCCTTCTCAAAATGCCAGTTTGCCTTCGTTTCATCCATCTTTTACCTTAACTACAAACTGTGCGACAACATTTTGGCACCGTTGTCAGGGAACACTGAGTTAATTCTCCTCAAGATAAAAAAATTTGGTAAGCCTTGCCTATAGAGTCTCTATCTTACAAGATTACCTGGCGACTCCACTTAGGGTGTTTTCCCTTTTCTTTTTAATAATTTCAAGCAAATTATCTGGTGACTCCACAAATGATGACCCGTAGCGGGTGCCAGTACTTACCCCTTTCTATTGTGGTTTCCACTACCCCTACAAACCCTGTTACCTCTGCGAGTTCTCCCAGATGGTCTCCCAAAAAAATATTTGGTTCTTTTTACCTAGCTAACATCCAAGGGGGATTACATGACATACCCAAAGGGGTCAAATCATGGATACCAAGTTTCTTAGGAAAAGGAGTACCTTCCAGTAACTGACATTGGACCCAGTTTTGTGAAAGTTTTGAGTTTCATCAAACCGGTCAAGAATACCTTGATGCCTTTATGAGGCTCTTTGCAATATTTCTCATTGGGGAAGCCAAAACCTAGATTCAGTCTTACCCAAAAGGAAGCATAAAAACTCCTGAAGAACTAGAAAAAGACTTCAAAATAAGGTGGTGTAAACAAGAAAACACACAATCCTTGTACTCTCAGTACATTGATATTTGCATAGGGTCCAAAAAAAGTATCAGGGACTTCAATGATAGATTCAACCTTCTCCTTAAGAAACTTTGACCCAACCTAAACTTAGAGGAAGCCATCCTCCAGCACTACCTGAACTCATTGGAAGGAATCTTGCAGTTTACCTTCAAGGATTGATCACCCTCAACCTTAGAAGGAGCACAAGATTTTTCTTACCAAATTGAGAATAACCTTGAGTTTGAGGATTACATCCATTAGGTTAACCTATCGCACAATAACAACCCCTGGGGATCTAGTGATGAAAATATTACAGAAATTGAACCTAACCTTTCAGAAATCCTTGAAGTGAGACCCATGGTTCTCAAGAGGAAATGGAGCACTTATCATACCAACATACAAGATGTTCCTCTTTGGGAACCTCCCACAGGAGTAGAACCCTTTCAGGACATTTTTCCACACAAGAATGAAGATATTGAAGCTTCCTTGTCACAAATTTATAAAGATGACCTTTTTGAAGAAGTCCCTCTTTTTGTCGACCAGGTAGAAAACGTTGGATCAAAATATGGTGTTGTCACACCTTTTTACGTCACTCTCCAAGTCAATGACTCCCTCCTCCACAATTGTGTTTTTCACCAAAACTCTACAACCAACATTATGACTAAGGAAGTCATGCATCAATTGGGCCTGAGCCTTTCACAACCAAATGCCCAAGGGGATTTTGTAAAGGGAATTATCAAGGATTTAAACGTTGCCTTCAACTCTTTCCCTAGCACCCCTTTTAATATAGATGTGATAGTGGTATATGCTTTGAGCAATTGGGGTATCATTTTCCACAAATACCTTATAAAGCACCTAGCTGGAAGTTTCCAAGACCAAGAATCCAAACTGATCATTTCTCACTAGGAAGGAGGATTCTTCACCCTCCATAGAGAACCCCTTGTAGGATCCCTAGTTGAAATCCTTGATGAACCCAATGATCAAAAACTATGTATTAACAATGACATCGATAATTGTTTTGTACGAACTCTTTCAACCTCGGCACCATGGAAGGAGAGGCTCCACCATGCCAGTAAACACTTTGCACATCAAGCATTACTATCCACCAACAACATGACAGGTAAGTACATGTAAGTAAGTAGGCATTTGCATTCATTGTATTATACCATCTGCATTTCATGTTAGAGTAGTTTTCTTTCACACTTGTACATATGATTGCTTTTATTTCAGTTATATATATATATGAGCTGGGGGTGATATCACCAACCCAAAGGATTACTAATAGTTTCTATTGAGATCAAGCAGGTTACAGGTTATGCCAGAGATGTTGAGGTTCTCATGCTCTCTATGGTGAGCACATGTCCCTGAGTTGGAGCCATATGTTATCCCCCACTTTTAGGGATAGCTAGGAGATCATGTCTCGAGGCCCACAGGTCATAGACATGGAGTACCGAGAGCCATATCGACTTGAGAATGGCCCTAGAGGGCCCATCTTTTCTTCCTTTCAGTGCCTCCACTTTGTCAGCAACAACAACATCCATCACCTTTGGCTTGGTCTTGTATCATAGATGGTTCTTGCTCCATGAGGTAATGAGTTCGGGTATCATGGTATGTGTCACTCTGATCCTCAAAACCTTTGAATATGTGCATTTAATTCCTTTTGTTTCTAACAAATGCTTGGATCTTATACTTGTCCACTTGACCATGTCTGGGGGGGATGACAGGATGCCCTAGCAATATTGTGCCCATAGGTTTTGAGTTTCCACTGAGGGGATTTCTGAAAATCCATCGTCCACTCCCGTCATACTTACCACTTTTCATCTTGGTTCCAGGTCATCCATCCCATTACATTGGTCCAGGCATTGGGTTGTCCAATCATTTAAGGGTTGCACCTTGCCTTGTGGGAAGAACGGACTAAAGGCCCAGAAGGTAAAAGCAAGCTGGCAAAAGATAAAATCCCAAAAATAAAACCTTGAGATGCTTCAACCAGGGATCCCCGAGAAAAAAATAAAAGGATTCTCAGCAAGAAACAAGAGGGACCCATAAAATAATATAAAAAAAACAAGACCTAGTTAGAGGATAGGGGGTCTCATCACGAGCCAGCCTATTAGGTCCATGGGCACCTAGCGGTATGACACTACTAGAATCTGGTTACCACGATAGGGTAGTGGCTCTTGGTTGCATGGCCAAGAGAAAGGGGGTCTCATCACGAGCCATACTTCTCATTTCCGTGAAAGTGCTTGTGGGTAACATTGCCACCATTGGTCACCACACCAGGGCAGTGTCCCCTGATTAGGTTCTTGAAGAAAAAGAAATAAAGAATAAGAATAAAATGCATGAATGGGCTTGGAAACATTTGCATCCAGAACAGGTGCAACTCGCCTTCTACAAAGGAACCCACAGGTAAGCCCTACATTTCCCTGCTTTCACTGCACCCCTTGTTAGGACATCCCTTATACACCTCACCCATTTACATGACTTGGATTTAATATTTTTCGGAAACATCCCTTTTCCAGTGGACACTAGCCTAATAGGATGCCTTGTCACCTCCTCCAAAACTGTATTGCAGATTTGTATAACGTCTTTGAGCACTTGACTGGGATAAAAGGGGTTTCATGCACATGTTTAATAATATTGATGCTGAGACCCCAACAAGGGGCAGAGACAGGACATAGGGGTTTGCATCGGAGAAGAGGAGGACGTTCCACAGAGGCACCCTGACAGAGCCTTACCTAGGGGGGTTGTACCCTTTTCATTGGAACATTGGCCTTGGAAGGCCCAAGAAGTCACCCAGGAGGCTCATGACGTCATCCAACCTCATGGACGTTTTGGGAGATAGTCATGGCAGTTTGGCACATGTGGCAGGTTGGAGAAGCCCAAGGAGGGCTAAATTTTTTCTCCAGGAGGCTGCATTTTTTATCTATATGGATATCGGGGGCCACCCACCTTTTCCAAATTGCTCAAAACAGTTTTCTGGCCATTTTAGCAATTTACTATTTTTAGCAGGTTTTCACTTCTGGGGCCATTGTGAGGGCCTAAATGAAGTTTTTTCAAGATCTAGGTTCTCAATGATATCTGAAGGAATAATTGAGCACCCAAAATGAATCTCCTCGACGATACCTTTCCAACGAGCTATCACACGCCTAAAACGGAGATCGTACGCAAAAGTTACGACCCCGGGAAGTTGATGCACCAACTTACCCAAACAGGGCCCACATGACTTTTGGCGCTTCATATCCTAGGGTTAGGTTTTTGGATGTCTAGGACTTTTGGCAT
>JZKD02S1703594.1:97847-119854 GCA_000966675.3 Picea glauca
TTATGGTTGCATCTCTGATACATTTCTGTTATATTATTGAATATCTGCAATATCTCTGTGCATTTCTTTATTATATCTCCACTCTCATTTCGTGCCGAAAATAATCCAGATCAATTTTCCCTAGAAAGGGATAACGTCACCCTAGAAGGGGCATGGCATCTTGCTTTTGCTTGATTAGGTTTTAATTTGTGACAATTTAGTGTAAAACAATATTATTGTGCAGTTTGGCCTTATCGGCCTTTTGATGACCTAAATTTTAATTAAGGTCATTGGTATGGTATCTATTGAGGGTTTTCACGATCATATTTTTATCATCTTTCACTCACACATTAGTGAGGTCTGAAATTTGCGTCCGATTATAGGGTTTTGGCTGAAATTTTGAGGCACACTTGTTGAAGGAAGACTTTTCTTAGCATTTTTGGCATTTCTTCTAGGTGGAAGGTTTACAACTAGGGTTTGGCTACTTGAATGCATGGTTTATGTAAGTGAATTTCTGCAACACTTCTTAATTGAATGGTTATGGTTTTGCTTACTTGCATTTGTTATTAGAATTTGTTGAATTAAACCCTAGGTGACAAGCACATGCTAAGGTCCTGGTCTCATGACCCTACCAAGTTAAGAGATTTTTTTATTTTCTGAAGTAAGATAGAGCCTTGTCATAGCAAAACTATATCCATACTCTTCAAGCTAGCTATTTTTTCCTTGTTATTGCGCTAAGAAGGAGGAAAACACATCAAGGCCTAGGGCTTCTACACCTTGATGAGCCGTTTTCCCCTAGGGTTTGTTTGATGAAGCCTTACCTTAGAAACACTTCATCTTCTAACTCTCTTGTCTTTAGCCCCATAAATTCTTACTAAAGCTAGCCGATTTCATCTTGCCAATAAGCTAAAGAAGGAGGACAAAGCACTAAGGTCTAGGGTTTCTACACCTTAGTGAGCCTTTATCCCTTAGGGTTTCATTGTTGAGGCCTTGCCTTAGCAACACCTCAACATTTAACTCTCTTGTCTTTGGTATTTTCATTATCATTTAGTCCTTTAACCTTTGCAGCCTCTTTTGACTCCATATGCCCTAGTAGCGCACTGATCTAAGGCCTCTTGTATTGAGTACCTTGATCAAAAACAACTTTTAAACAACTTTGAACAACCTTTAACTCTTACTAACCCTAGATTTTAGACTAACAATTACTAACTCTATAGCTTCCATAATCCACTTGTGTTATACTTATACATTGCAACATTGATTTATCTTTAAAGCAATTGAATGATTGGCTAAGGCGTTATTTCTAGTATTGATATTGTTACATTGATTGCCATTATCATTTATTGTGAAGTGATATATTATAATCATTGCCATTGCACAACTTTGATTTACTTCATCATCATTTTTGCTCAATTGCTTATTATCGGAAAGTCACTGATTATATGAAGTACTAACCAGTAACTAACCTTCCGCATCTATAGTTTTCTTGTTGCTTTGTCTCGAGTAGGTATACTTATTGGTTACTATTTCCGGTTATCTTTTATCTTTATTGGCTATTAAGCTAAACTTTCTGATTGAGGGTGACTTGTGAGGGGGAATAATATTACTTAACCACAAGCCTTTGCCTTCTAAAAAACCTAGGTCATCGGGGACATCTCCCCTGGGCCTTACCTCTCTAAAGAGAAAGAGCTATCCCATTGAGGTGACAATGGTGGGATAGTCTCAATTACGCCAGTTTTCCTTCCTTTCATCCGTCTTTTACCTTAACTACAAACTGTGTGATAACAGTTGAAAAATTGAGTAAAGAGCACCGCAATGCCACTTGAAGTTAGAACACATTGAGTTCCATATGCAAGGAAAGTAAAAGACACCGCAAATGCATTTCCCCATCAAGCAAGGAATTTATTAATTATTTGTTAAAAAGGTCCTTGATTTTTATGGAGAAGCATTTCATTTCTCTCAGGACCTTAGGGAAAGCATCCAGAAGGATTATATTAGGCTTTTGACTTTTTCCAGCCACAACAGTTATGGGCCTTCAATCCCTTCTCCCAATGAAATGAGGTACAAGCCCTTCTTGGGGTCAATGAGCCCAGAAACCCCAAAGATGAAGAAAAGAAAGGGGAGAGGCATGGAAAGTGGTAAGTATGTGAGGTAATGGTACAATGACCCTTCAAGGAGACCCTCAATAGAAACCCTCTTCCCGATAGTGACCCACTTACTAGGAAACCATGTCAACTACCAAGGTGAAATGAGGAAAAAGGTATAATTTTCAAGCAAAAATTTTCATAATCAAGAAAGGACTCTTTGTAGCATGCTCAAATGCTTCAATTATTAAAGTGACACTTTCCATGAGACTGGACTTGTTACCTCATGAAGCAATACCTACTGTCCTTTCTGGGCCAAGCTAGTGTGGTGGACGTTGCTACATTGTTGTCAATGAATGATGATGTGTGGTGGAGATGAGGGGCTTTATCTACTCAATGTGGGCTTAGTTGGTCATTTGGCTCTCAACACTCCATGTATTCAACCTGTGGACCTCGAGACATCATCTCCTTAGTTACCCCTAGCCTGAGGGGGTAACAAACCATAAACAAACCATGTGTTGTGTTTGTAATCGAAATATAGTGTTTACATTAAAGGTGTCTGTCTCTCCAAAAATGGCTATACATATATATTGACCATCATATAAAAACTTAGAGGCATCCTCCCCACTATAGAACCTACATGACTATGGTGGGGGGATCCTATATAGATGCTCTGATTCCTTAAAGGGAGGGGCCTCATTGGGCCAACCTCATGCTAGATTCTCAATGATATTTCCATATTATGTCATTTTCCATAAGAGTGGTTTCCACTCCACAACAATGCTTTTGAAAGATTCCACATCTACATCCTCCAACTCTTCCCACCTATCCTCTAGGAATCCATGAAGTAGATGTTCAAAAAACTAGTGTAGGTTTGCTAGTATCCTCTTAGAATATACATCTATCATGGCACACTAGGTCTCTAGTCCCATCCCTTATTCCTCATCGACTCAATCCCTCAGTTTTTGGGTTTCCACAAGTGGTCCCCCTAGTGCTAGTGCATCTATTGGCCTCACTAGTCCCATATATTTACAAATACACATGCATAATCAATATCATATATCTCATAAATAAATCACAAAAACCTAGACATATCATTATATGCTAGTATAAACACTAATCAAAATTTTGTTACTTACCAATATATGCCTAACCCTCTACTATGGGCCTGAGTAGATTAGGGTCTACTTGCAAATCTATACAAACATATAGATTCTCCTTAAAAACCACAATTTGTAGCTCCTAGGTAGAAAATAAAGTAGTAGTGAAGACTCTCTCCACTACATCCACAACAAGCCTTACTATTGGCTCTCCCCATTGTTGCATCTGGGGCTCCTTCATCGATCCTACCTTGATCATGTGCTATAGTCGAATAAATGGTGCTCACTTAGAAAAAAAGGCACATATTAGGGTGCCAAAAATGATCTCTCCTCCCATCTACCCATGGAAATGGTTCTGTTGAGACTTTAACACTCCCAATAGCATAGATTCCCAAGCATAGTGAGCCCCCCTAGCAACCCTCTCAACCAGACACATCTAGCCACCTGAGATCAAATGGGGGGCATGTGAACTACCCACCCTCACTACCATATGGTTCAATGAGATCAAAGGGACTCATTGAGCATGTGATAGTGCAACTATTTTGTAAACAATTGCAACATATCGAACAATAATTCATAACATAGTCATGCAATTTTATCGCATGACCATGAGACCCTTTTGTTGTGAAATGGGGCATTTTTCAAAGGAATAGATGCACTATTCATGCTTCTATTCCTTCACAATCCATGTGACCTAGTGAAACCTCTATCAAGGTTCTATACATGCCAATTTGTGCCTAAAACTAAAAATTAACTGGTTGAAAAGTTAGAGGAGGAAGAGAGGACCAACATAACAATTGTATAATTAAATTTCAAAGGTCCAATCTCTCAGAACGTGAATTGAATCCTTAGGTCAACTTCACCAATTCATACATAGTGTTGAGAAAATGAATTTTAAAATCCATGCCCAGACCTATTTATAATGTGTTTACCTAATTTTTCTTTTGGTCCATAGATAAACTCATGAGCTCCATCTTTCACGCCATTTGCACCATTGGATTTATTTTCTCAAGAGCTTTTAAGTTGTGGTATTGGTTTTATATGTGTGGGGTTTTTATCTCAGGAGCCATTTTCTCACCATTTCTTTAGGCTCATCGATGTCCCTTTCAAGTATAATTCTTCAAACTAGCATTTAGACATCATATTTCCCTCTATTTGTGTTTCAATAGCCTTGTTTGATGCCCTGCAAATATGGCCTTAGGTTCTAACCTACTCATTCAAGTTTCATCACCCTTCCAAGTTGCATTATATGTTTACCCAACAACAATACTCCACCTTCATGGGTTACCTCAATTGAGCACCCCTTTGCATGTTGGAACCCATTTTTCGACTTCCCCCTTCAAGATCATAAATCTTTATAGTTCACATCATAGAGATGGCCTCATATTTTCCTCTCATACTCATGCTAACCTATTCCCTCGAACCCTCGAGAAGATTCTATTGGTTTAGCACACTATGCTTCCCCTCATGTTATTGATCTCTTGTATTATTCATGCATTGTATATCATTTGAATTTTAAATATTCATTTATTTTCGTGTTAAGGAGACCAACCCTTGGTTCCCCACCCCTAGTTACCTTCATCTATTTCCTTCTTTTTGTATGCAAAGTTTAAAATTGCTTTGTCACAATTGGGAACCTGTCTCCTTGTCTATAATGTATCCATATTCTTTTATTCTTTATAAAAGAAAAAAATTCAAAAACATCAACAAAACATCAAAAACCAATACATGGTAACTATCACTACTTGGATTCATATTTTCAACATTATATATTTATTATGACATTAGTTTTTTTTTCAAATAATAGTGCATATCCATAGATGTTGAACACCATAAGGAAAATTCTCACACACAAGGATACAATATCAAAGCATCGATGTTTACATTGTTAAAACCATCAAAGAGGGAAACAATCCATGGTTACAACCAACATGGTCACAACCAACATGGCCATCTGTGACAATATATCAATGCAAAAGGAAAATATATTACATTGACATCTCTCACAATCAATCACTAACAAAGTCTCCTCTGTGCTCTTTAATTAGATTACATGGACCAATCATGTGTTAATCCACGAACTAAGTTGTTGATATTTTGATGTAACTACAAAAGATATTCTTTTGTATTTGTATTGGTCAAACCTTGAGAAGGTTATTGTAATCTTATTGTATAAGTCGGCTCAAAAGAAATTATTATTTTATTGTTATCCTTATTGTAAAAGTCAAAACGGACCCTCTTAGGGTTATGTCTTTTCGGGAGTCAAGTTATGTGTATAAATAGAGGTCGAGTTCCTCTAATTTATATACACACACAACTCGCCTTCTCTTGTGTATTTGGAGCATAGCAAAGGAGGTCTAGTGCAGGAGGTCTTGGTTTATTGGTCTTTGGTATCTTGGTCTTGGTATATTTGTGGAGAGCTATAACGTGACATTGTACTGGTTGAAGGAATCTATACTGAAGAATTGGTTGCTGGGTTTTCTCCCCCACGAGGGTTTCCCAAGATATATCTTGTGTTCTATGATTGTTTAGCTTTCAGTGATCCTATTACATGCAATTGCTAATTAATGTTAATGAAGATAAATGTAACTTCTAAAACTATAACATGGTATCAGAGCAGGCCTGAGTAGAAGATAGTTCACAGATATAGAAGACAAAACGAGCCATTTTTATTGATAGGAGTGGTTGACAGACAAGACAAGACCGCCAACAAGTGCGCCCTAGTGGAGCACATTTTTTCCCTAGATTAGATCTTTAGAATCAAGAATTTATGATTTAGGGGTAGGATTGTTGATGATTACAACTGTGTGAGACATCCTCCTGGACACAGACCTGAGAGAGCCCATGAGTTGGGTGTGTGGTTCCTATTGAAGAAAGAACTGGAACGTTTTGTTGGCCTCCTCTGTGTAGAGATTTGAGATGATACTCCAGATGATTCTCCTATGTAACATAGTGAGAAGGAAGATCTGTTGAGTTGGATGTGCCTGTGGTTGAGCATAGCTGAACATCTGGAAAATCCCATGAGTTGGGTGCATCATTCTGAGACAGAGATGAAACGATGTATTAGCCTCCTTTGAGAAAAGAGTTGAGATGATGAACTCTAGATGATTCTCCTGTGTAACGTAGTGAGAAAGAAGATCTGTTGAGTTGGACGTGCTTGTGGCTGAGCACAGGTGAACATGATCCTCGTCGTTGAGCACTAGTGAGTGTGGTTCTCCTATGAGACACAGTGAGATAGAGATGTAGACATCCCTGTGGCTGACCACAGATGGATGTGGCCCTAGTGTCTGAGCACTAGTGGGTGTATGAGATCCATTTCTATATTGTTCAAGAGTTAGACCTACCTTTAACCCTATTTGTAATGTAAATGGTATAGGTCGGCCCCACCTTAATGTAAAAGATAATTAATATGGTAATTATTAATTATATTCTGAATTATTGAGGTCGGCCCTGTTGTGCCAATAAACACCACTATTGATAGGTTTACTCTAATATAAGTAAATGTAAATTCCCCATTGAGGAATCATAACACAAGTGTGAGTTTGGAAATTTCAGCAAGTACTTACTTCTTGGGAAAAGTGTGCACCTCTCTTGGGCACTAGTCTTCTAGGTTTTGTAAGCACCCTTTTGTGTTCTAGTCTTCTATGGTGGTGGAGGTATTTCTATTGAATAATATAGAGAAGGATTGGTTGGGTTTTCTTCCCTTGTTGAGAAGGGTTTCCCAGGATACTTCTTATGTACTTGTGCATGGTGTGTCTTCTTGTGATCTTGGTCGCTGCAACAACTTGTCTATGGTTTAAGTAAAATGAAAAAAATGGAATGAAATTCATGCTTAAGCCTAGCTTATTGAAAAATCAACATGGTATCAGAGCATAGGTCTTGAATAACCCATTGCACAAGCAATTTTCAGCCATCTTCTCTCTCCTGCAAAACTGTATGACTCTCCTAGGGTTTCCATAAATTTCATACGACCTACCTTTCTTAGAGGTTTCAACACTTGGCACTTGGATGTTTGGGCTAAAAAGAGAATAGGAGTGTACGTCCTCCTTCAGCGCACTTCCAACAAGCTTTAGATTCCATTTCTGAGCATTTTGACTTTTTGGCCCTAGGGTTTTTAGGGTTTCGCTAATTTCTGCAGAAAATTCAGAATTAGGGTTTCTAAAACTCTTTGAAGGAGCTCTTCTACTCACCAATGTTCTGCTATCTTTCAAAGGCTTATTGTTGGCAGTCATATGTCCAACAAAACCTAAAATTTCTATCTTATCCTAGCCGTTAGGTTTTCTAGCCCAAGTTGACAAGGGTTTGTGAAGAATCTAAAATTATGATGAACAAAATCATGATGGAAGACAAGCTTGATGGATCAAGAAAAAAACAGCTCCTGCAAGTCAATAATTCAAGGAGATGAAGACATCAACATCTCATCACTCTCAGGTATGGTCCCTACCAATGATAATACTTGGTTAATTGACAGTGGTGCCTCCAGGCACATGATTAGTTTTAGAGATCACCTAACAAATTTTGTTGAGAAAGAGACACATCTACATGTTGTCCTTGGAGATGATGCTAGATATAATGTGAAAGGGGTTGGAACTTCTACCTTCCAACTAGATTTAGATATGCAACTTCAATTAAAAGAAGTGCTATATGTACCTGGAATAAAGAGGAACCTTGTCTCCATTTATGCCTTGGAAGACAAAGGCTACAAGGTTACCTTCTCAGAAGGAAGAGTTATTGCATGGCACAAAGACTCACATATAAATTATGCCAAGGTAATTGGTTTTCGAGACAACAACTTGTACAGATTAACCATCAGACCAGTCCAAGCCCTGCTACATGACACTATCATCTTGAGTGAGCTATGGCATAGAATACTTTATCACATTCATTATAGATCTCTCCCAGCTCTAGGGAAAATGTAACATGTCTTCCAAAGATATAGATTCATCATAAAGGTGTTTGAAAAGGTTGTGCTCTTGGAAAAAATGTTAAAGGATCCTTCTTGAGCAGTGACAACAAATCCAAGGAAATATTGGACTTGATACATTCAAATGTGTGTGGGCCAATGACTGTTGCATCTCTGAATGGGTACTTTTACTATGTACTCTTCATAAATGATCACTCTTGAAAAACTTGGATTTACTTCTTGAAGAAAAAGGATGGAGTCCTTGCAAAATTTCAAGAATTCAAAGCTCAGGTTGAGAACCTGACCAGAAGAATTATCAAGGTACTAAGATCAAATAATGGAGGAGAATACACCTCAAAAGATTTCAACAATTTCTGTATTGAAGCAGGGATCAAGAGGGAGTTCACAGTTCCTTACAACCCTCAAAAAAATGGGGTTGCAGATACGAAAAACAAAACTGTCATCGAGGCAACCAGAGCAATGATACATGATCAAAGTCTACCCTATGAATCTATGGGCAGAAGCATGCTTGACAACAATGTATGTTCAAAACTTGAGTCCTCATCAGATCTTGAAGAACATTACTCGAGAAGAAGCCTTCATCGGAGTGAAGCCTGAGATTAGACACTTCAAAATATTTGGATGTCCAATATATTTTCATATACCCAAAGAGAAGAGATCCAAGCTAGCCCCTTCAGGGAGAAAGGGCACATTTGTAGGATACATTGAATCCTCAAAGGAATATCAGATCTACATTCCTGGTCAAAGACAGATTGAAATAAGCAGAGATATTACTTTTGAAGAAGAGATAGCCTTCCAAAGATCCAAAGAATATCAGATGGAAATTAATAGTGAGACAATGCCTTCTCCTCCTTCAGCAGTTCAAAGGAAGACAAACATTATTCTAGTCGATCCAGTTTCTCTAGTTGATCCAGTTGTTCCAGCCGATCTAGTTGCTCCAATTGACATACCCAAAGATATTACAGTTGGACATAAAAGGCCTTCTTGGGCCTGGAAAACTCTACAGGAAGCAGAGGGACATAAAGCCCCTCAAGGAACAACTAGAGAGAGCAAGATACCAAAGAGATTCTCAAGCTACCTTTCAGCCATGACCCACATCATTGAATCTGAGCCATCTTGTCATGGAGAAGCCTTAGGTGAACAAGTATGGCAAGATGCCAGGACAAAAGAATACCAATCTATATTGAAAAATGATGTATGGGATATTGTTCCAAGACCAGAGGGAAAGTCTGTAGTAACTTCCAAATGGATTTATAAAATCAAGCATGCAGGTGATGGAAGCATCGAGAAATACAAAGCGAGATTTGTAGCCAGAGGGTTCTCGCAAGTAGAGGGAGTTGACTATGATGAGACTTTTGCTCCAGTAGCCCGATACACATTCATCCATTCTATGGATGGATGGATGTAAAGACAACCTTTCTCGATGGAGAAATTGAGAAAGAAGTTTATATCGAGCAGCCAGAAGGAGATATTGAAAAAGTTTGGTATGACAGAATGCAAATCCATGCCTACACCAATGGTGATGGATTTGAAGAAGATAAGTAATACTGATTTAGGAGAGATTGATCCACACTTGTATAGATAGTTGATTGGATCACTAATGTATCTGGTTAACACCTGACCGGATATATGCTATGCACTGAATGTGCTTTGCCAGTTTATGATCCAACTGAGACAGACTCACTGGATAGTAGAAAAACATGTATTGAGATACCTATGAGGAATAGTTGGTTATGGCCTAAGATATGCCTCCAGTGTAGACTTTAGCCTGTAGGGATATGCTGATGCAGATTGGGCAGGGAGCGTATTGGACAGGAAAATCACCTTTGGTTGTTGCTTTACTTTGGGGTCTACCATGGCTTCTTGGTGTATCAGAAAACATATCTTTGTGGCATTGAGTACCGCAAACGCAGAGTACATTGCATTGAGCGTATCAGTCCGTGAAGCAGTGTGGCTTCGCAAATTTCTGACTGATTTATTCGATCATGAGATGGATCATACTACTATTCATTGTGATAACCAGAGTTGTGTGAAGCTCTATGAGAACCCTGTGTTTCATGATAGGTCGAAACACATCGAGATAAAATATCACTATATCAAAGACATGGTGCAGAGGAAGACAGTACACTTGCAATACCTTCCTACCCATGAGTAGATCGTAGATGTCTTTACCAAACCACTTGCAAAGACAAAGCTTGAGTATTTTCGTGATAGACTTGGCCTGATGGAGAATGCCTCCCTAGCTGAGGGGGAGTGTTGATGATTACAATTACGCGAGACATCCTCTAGGACACAGACCTGAGAGAGAGTCCATGAGTTGGGTGTGTGGTTCCTATCTAAGACAGAACTGGAACGTTGTGTTGGCCTCCTCTGTGCAAAGAGTTGAGATGATACTCCAAATGATTCTCCTGTGTAATGAAGTGAGAAAGAAGATCTGTTGAGTTGGATGTGCTTGTGGCTAAGCACAAGTGAACATGTGGAAAATCCCATGAGTTGGGTGCATTGTTCTAAGACAGAGATGAAACGATGTGTTAGCTTCCTCTGAGAAAAGAGTTGAGATGATGAACTCTAGATGATTCTCTTATGTAACAAAGTGAGAAAGAAGATCTGCTGAGTTGGATGTGCCTGTGGCTGAGCACAGGTGAACGTGATCTTAGTGGCTGAGCACTAGTGAGTGTGGTTCTTCTGTGAGACGCAGTGAGATAGATATGTAGACATCCCTATGGCTGAGCATAGATGGATGTGCCCCTAGTCGATGAGCACTAGTGGGTGTATGAGATCCCTTGCTATATTTTTCAAGAGTCAGACTTACCTGTAACCCTATTTGTAATGTAAAGGGTACAGATCAACCCCACCTTAATGTAAAAGATAATTAATATGGTAATTATTAATTATATTGTGATTTATTGAGGTCGACCCTATTGTGCCAATAGACACCACTATTGATAGGTTCAGTCTAATATAAGTAAAGGTAAATTCCCCATTGAAGAATCATAACACAAGTGTGAGTTTGGAAATTTCAGCAAGTACTTACTTCTTAGAAAAAGTGTGCACCTCTCTTGGGTGCTATTCTTCTAGGGTTTGTAAGAACCCTTTTCTGTGCTAGTCTTCTAGGGTGGTGGAGGTATTTCTCTTGAAGAATATAGCAAAGGATTGGTTGGGGTTCCTTCCCTTGTTGAGAAGGGTTTCCTAGGATACTTATTATGTATTTGTGCATGGTGTTTCTTCTTGTGATCTTGGTTGCTGCAACTTGTCTATGGTTTAAGTAAAATGCTAAAAATGGAATGAACTTCATGCTTAAGCCTAGCTTATTGAAAAATCAACAAGGATGACTACACGAACCAAGATTGATGAGAAGATGGAGGGAGATTACAACTTCAGAGCCTGGAGGTACAAAGTATCCATCCCCCTAGAAGAACATGATATAGATAAGTTCACCAAAGAAGAGGTTTCAGAACCAGAGGGAGATGAGGGTAAAGAAAAGTACAAGAAGGATATTCTCAAAGAAAAGAGGATTATTGCAAACTCCATTAAGGACCATCTTATTCCTCACATATCTTCATTATCCACTCCAAAAGAAATGATGGATGCCTTAACCTAATTGTTTGAAGGCAACAACATCAACCGAAGAATGACCTTGAGAACTCAATTAAAGAACATGATGATGCAGAATTCATAAACCATCCACTCTTACTTCTCAAGAGTGAACCATATCAAGGAGAAAATAGAATCCATTGGTGATACAGTGAATGGAGAAGAAATGGTGATGACCACCTTGAATGACCTCCCAAGGTCACGCAATGCATTTATTCAAGGGATATCCTCAAGAAGGAAGCTAGCCAAGTTCAATAGGCTATGGGAAGATTGCAACCAAGAAGAAGCAAGGAAAACAACAAGAGAAAAGAAGACGATAGATGATGATCAAGCCCTAACTGCCCAAACCAGGAAAGGAAAGAGAAAGAAATAACCCTCCTCACCTAAGAAGTTTCAGAAGGGCCGAAGAAATAACCCAAATATCAAATGTTTCTGTTGTCAGAAAATGAGACACATTGCTAGGAATTGTTTCCTCATTCAGAGACCAAGGGAAAAGAAAGGAGGTAAAAAAAATCATGTTCATACAACTAAAGATGATGAGCCACCCAAGAAGGTTGTAAAGGAATATGAATCAAGTGATGAGGAGTATGTTCTTATCTCGACCCTTACGATAATTGTCATTCATGGAAGTGACATTTGGCTGGTGGACAGAGGTGCTTCCAAGAACATGACAGTTTATAAAGACTCCTTGTCTAACCTTACTCATAAAGATTCACCGCACAAGGTGAAATTGGGAGATGACTATCAATATCCAATCAAAGGATGTAATGTCCCTTTCCAAATAGGAGCTCCAGAAGAGGAAGATTAATGGTCTAAACCGCCCCGTTAGACTATAACCAGGGCCAAAGAGGGGTAAACAGGGTTACTAGAGGTCACTCCAGTCACAGGTGTTATATTCAGAAAGTGACATTGAACTAAAAAGGATTAAAAACACTTTTAAGTCATTATGAGCTAAAAATAGAAGTCGACAATGAATTAGGGTTTCAACAGTGATTTAGGGTTTTGGAAGTCAATAGCGAATTAGGGTTTTTAAAATTAACAGTGAATTAGGGTTTCAGCATGATTTAGGGTTTTGGAAAGCTATAAAGGAAGGGTCAACGACCTAATTCATCTTTATGCAGATTACGACTTGTCATTGAGGAGAAGAGGTGCATCTCAGGAGAGATAGTTTAGTGTATTCCAGGAGGAAGACACCAGTTGGTTGATTTCGGTGTTGAAAGACACACCCTAGTCACCGGGAAGATTATCCAGGTCTTCCATCATTCTTCATTTATTCCGTAGTGCTCCCATATTCTGGGTATTATCTTTTAGTTGTTTATTTGTATTTCGGCTAAGATAATTTTGTCTTTTGATCTAGCCAGGTGTTGTTATTTTATTCAGCCCCAATTGCTTATTTATATTCCAGCTAAGATCCTTTATATGTTGATATAGTCGAGTATTGTCATTTATTTAGCCGCATTCAGCCATTTTGTAATCCATAGAGATATCATAATACAAACTTTGCAGTCCTTTGTCGCGTTTATTATTTGTATGATCATTTATATGTTGTAAACCTTTGATCCTACACACACATTAGCAACGTTTCCTAGACTAGCCAAGTCAGGAACATTACAAAGGAGTAGGAGAAGCCTCCTACAAGTTAGACTCAGGAAAGCCAAATTAGATGAAGGAAGTTCTCTATGTTCCTGGATTGAAGAAGAACCTTTTCTCAATTTCAACATTGGATGAGAAGGGTTACATAGTTGCATTTGTTGATGGACAAGTTCTTTTGTGGCCTAGAGGGAAGATTGTAATGTTCCCAAGCCAAGATGCCATGAACATTGCATTTTTTATGAATTTGTATGTGTTTTCTGGTTGTGGCATTTCGTCAAACACTTTGCAGATTTTGGTCTTTTAAGTTGCGCTAGGGCTTATACTTATGGGTTTATGTGTGTTTGCAGCAATAATAAAAGTAAATATAGCAATGTAACATACCTCAACAATATGCAAGATCAACAATACAAGAGATAACCCAAAAATACTCCAGATCTGATTTTATTCATAACAATGGTTGTCCTCATACAAAATGGGGCAGATCTGGAATACATATAAGATAGTAGAGTGTCTGGCCTTCAAAATACAATATAGAAGAATATCTAGGCTTCCAAAATCCTCTCCAAGCTATAGACCAAAAACCTAGATGAACCAACTCATAACCCAACTGAAATGTGAAGATCTCCTTAGCACAATGCTCCCCTCACTGGCTGAAGCAAACCAATATATTAGACTCCAAGAAATAAGTTGTCGAATCCCCTAAGAAAGGTGCCAAACTGTATATCAGTCCAAGGGAAACCCCCTGGTAAAGCCTCAGACTGAATGATGGAGATATGACCTTCCAGATGGTTGAATCATCTATCTGCAATGTGCCCTCCTGGCTGTAGAAGACCAAGAATTCGGCCTCTATGAAGATGGCCTCCAAACCCTCTAGAAAAGATCCCAAACTGTAGACCAGGCCACTAAAAATCCCATGGTAGAGTCTTGGGCTGAATGATAGAGATTTGACCCGCCAAATGACTAGATCCTCAATCTATGATGCACCCTCCTCTCTCTGAACATGTACTGAGCTCCAATAAATAAGACAACAGAGAAAACCCCTTTGGAATAGGGTAGAAAAGGTGCCCTAGGCCATGGGAATAATACCCAAAAGTTTGTTTTCTCCTAATCCTTCTTCTATGCCTCGAACAAAGTCTTCTCCTCAAGATGGTGCACCCTCTTGCTGGAAACTCTCCTGAAGCTACACCCTAGCTCTCCCCGAACCTATGGTTGATGTAGAAACCCTTTGTAACTGAATGGATCTGATGTAAAATGGTGAGGGAGGAATCTCTCACCTTTGTGACCAATCTTGGACTAGGTTGGGTGAGATATTTCACCACCGAGATGATCTCTAGGGTTTGTTAAGTCAAAACCCTCAAAACCCCCAAGTGCATGGGCTCACTAGAAAGAGGCCAAATGTCAAAATGATAAACAACATAATGAGAGAATACATGGTGTATTCATATATTTTGGATTTGACATATGGTATAAACATATGTTATGTTTTGGCTCATTATAACATATGTTATGTTTTGAATATTGGCGCGTTTTGGGTTTTAATACACTTATATATTATATGGTATGACATTTGGTTTAACCATAATGTTTTGGGTTTTTTACATATGGTTTTTAATACATATAAATACCAAGGGCATGCCTCGGTGTTGGCAAGTTCAAGGGCTAGGCCCTTGACCACCCCTTTTTTTCAAACCAAATCATATTTAACCTCTTTTTTAACCATTTTTAAACCATCTTTGACGAAACTTCCATTGCTCATATCTTTGTCACCTGGAGGCCATTTTTCTTGAAACGAATGTCACCGGAAAGCTGCTGATGAGATCTTCCACTTTGTAAGATTTACTTTTCCATTTGAATACTTTAAATCTATCTAATTTTGAGATGATCCACCTGGATCATAACTACATCATAAAGCAACTTACCTCTTGGTGTCTTACCTTTGAACAGTGAAGGGGTTCATGCCTCACACAAGAGATGAATAGCCACTGAATATATGCTCAGAAAAAGTCCAAGATCATGGATATACCTCATGGGTGAGATCTCTTGCCAAAGAGAATTATAGGACAATTAAAAATCCACCAGAACTTTATCAAAAGAACATCCCACAAACCCTCATGTATAAGGAGGACAACCAGGAAGAGGGACAACTGTCTTAAGGATGGCCCAACCACATTACTTAGGGTGTCATGGTACTCACTGGAAAATCAGATAGGGGACGACAAGCTGAAGAAGAGGGTTTGTTGGCTAAATAAAAGATGGCTGGCTGGTAGAGAGCAGCAACACCAGAATTCTTAGCAGAAGACACTCACCATACTCATAGCAGCAAAAAACAAATCAATAAGGACTTGGAAAAAACTCAGACACAAAATAAAGGTCTGAAAGACTGCCACTAAAGGATTCGCTAATCTGATGCAAGGAGACCGAAATTTTTGCAAGGAGGTTGCACTGTTTCAAGGAGAGCAATCTGCCACATTTAGGATAGAGAGAAATAATGTGTGTGAAAACTATCTCCATGCTCGATCATGATGATCAAAAGGGAGAAACTATCTCGCTCCATAGGACAAGCCCCTGCAATCCCACTTGAAACCAACCCAACGTGAAGTATGTGGATCTCTAGCGCAACTTGGGTCATCATAAGGTGAAACAACCTACTAATGAAATGGACTCCCAGATCCCATGGAAAACTTGGAAGTTTATCACTTCCAATCCCCACTAACTGCTCATGTGTCATACTGATCACTATTGGAATCCCTTCGTGCTCATCCCCATGAGAATCTGTATCTGTTTCGACCTCTGAGATGTTTGTTATCCCATGGCCTATGATGCTCACAATCATGCACAAAGACTCAATTGTCTGCCTATGATGATCCACCCCTATCCTGAGGTATGTCGTAAAAGCACTCATGTCAGGTGGACTTGGCCTAACTCTTCATGTCCTCTGCCACTGTGTATATTCCCCCATGTTGTTGTCAATAATGAAAGTGTCAGGAAAGGCCAACAGAAACATCTATAACTGACTATAGGATTGGTGTTTATGAATTCAGCTATGGGAGACATCCTCCAGCTTACAAACCTGTGAGATGTGGAACATAGCAGCTTGTGAAGTCTTTCTCTTAGCTTACAAACTTGAGAGAAATCCCCTATGAAGGATTCGTGGTTCCTTCCTGAGACAAATTTAGGAATGTTAATATGGCCTCCTCCATGACGTGAGAGAGAAGAACTCCATATGATTATCCGATATAAAAGCAATATATTGAGTTAGGACGTGCATGTGGTTGAGCACAAGGTGAACGTGGGAAATCCCAAAAGCATTGGGCACGTCATCATGAGAACAAAAATGAAGATGATGTGATGGCCTCCTTTGAGCAGCAACAGATTTGATGAGAAGACTCCAGATGATCCTCCTGTTGGTGGTAGTGGGAAAGCAGATCTGTAGAGAAGACGTGCATGTGGACGAGCACATGTGAACGTGTGAAGACCTGGTTCATCTATGTAATGTAGTGAATTAGGTCCATGACATCCCTATGGATGTGCCCCTAATGGATGAGTACTAGTGGGTGTATCAGATCCTTTGCTATATGTTGTTCAAGAGTCGGACCTACTTGTAACCCTAGTTATTGTGTAAAGGGTACATGTCGATACCCTATCTTATTGTGTCTAAAGATAAATTGTAAAAGATAATTAATATTAATATTAATTATTATAACAATAAATAAATAATATGTCTAAGTGAAGTCGGCCCTATTGTGCCAATAAACACTTTAGTTGATAGGACAAGTCTAATATAAGTAAAAGGAAATCTTTCATAATAGACACACACACACACTTGTGAGTTTTGGAAATTTCAGCAAGTACATTTCTTGGTAAAAGTTGCGCACCTCTCTTGGGTGCTAGGGTTTCTAGGGTTTTGTGCACCCTCTTGTGTGCTAGGATATTTTTGGTGGTAAAGGTCTTTCTCTTGAATATTATAGCAAAGGATTTCGCTGGGTTTTTCTCCCTTGTTTAGAAGGGTTTCCCAGGATATATCTTGTGTACTTGTGCATGGTGTTTCTTCTTGTGATATTGGTTGCTGCAACATTATTATTTATGGTTAAGACATGATGAAATTGAAATGAACTACATGCTTAACCTAGCTTATGAAAAATCAACAACTGGAAAGTATCATATGCTTTTGCCAATCCCAAGGATTCAACAAAAATATCGTCCACTGGTACCCAAGGTAAATACTTGCCTATAGTCATCAGTGAACCTCAATCATCAAGTACAATCAGGGGTAACTGCTCCAACTAATGGTTAACCACTCTCCATCCCTCATCTCTCATGCAACTATTTATACTGTGAAGGTGATCTCTTAGAACTATGTGTTGTTGCAAAGGAGAGGCATCTCCATGCTCGTCTAAGTGTGTCTCCTCTGTGCAAGACAATACGCTCCTCTGAATCCCATTATACACCTCTCCATGTCTCTGTGAACTATCACTCACCATTTTATGCTCCTGCATGCTCATGTAATCTCATGTATAATCCTGCAACATCATGGGTCCTAAGTGTACTACTGGGTCAAACTCTAGATGAAGGTCAACAACTACTGGGACACAAATGGAAGTGTCCTCAAAACTGCCCCTGGCTCTGGAGTCCCCATGCGTATGTGAGTGTTCGACTGTCTCAAAGATCCTCATGGAGGGTAGATCCTATGCCTTCAGATCATAACTCTCCATACTCATAAGTGATCCAGGGTACTCCTCATGCTCCTCCATCAGCTGGTGCTCCTCTGCTTAACCACCAACATCCTCTAGCAACGTGCCTGAAGGATATATCTGACTCTCTACTAAGATAGATGTAGTGGATCTCTGTTAAATCTCCTCGAGAAGCTCCTCTGATATGGACTCTGATTCTTGAGGGGCTACCTATTTGCCTTTCAAGAATCCTCGTGTCCTCTCTAACTCATGAGTGAGTTTGTCCACCTCCAGCTCCTGCTCCCTCAGGGCCCTGTGATACATCTAACTAACCCCCAATAGATAGTCTCTGTCCATCAACAATTGTTGGTAGTTGGTCCTCATCACAAACAGTCTCTCCCTGAGAGTATGAAAGTCATCCATGGAAAATATCCCATCTGAACTATCATGTGCGATCGATGCCCTCCAAAAACAATCAACCACCAATGCATGTGTGTCATCAATGCACCTAGTGGTTGACATGATCATGTCCTCACTGACTCTCAACTGTCCTGCCAAGTAGCGTGACTCTTGATCATAGTCGTGTTGAGGTGCCACCTCATGCCCCTCACTGCTAGTGTCAACCCTGGAATACCCAACAACACTCTTTGCAAAAGATAAGGCACTGAATTGCCCCCTGTCCACTATGATACTAGGCCCTCCTGTATGCAACTGCATATCATCACCAACTGCGAGCTCCCTCTGAATCATATTGTATCTCGTATAAGCAGTTGTATCCTCCAGTGCACTCACCCTGCTACTATCATCTGCACCTGAATCCCATCCATATGTGTTCAGACACATTCTATGGCCGTCCCGACTAATAAGGAGTGCATCCTCATCACTGCCGACCGGTCCTGGAAGTAAGTGTCCCATCAAACTGTTAGTCTCCACAACCTGATCAAACAATGGAGTCTCCAAAAGACAACCCACTCTCCTCATAGGCATGTGTAAGATCAACTGTCTCCAAGTCATGTCTCTCATAAAGGTCTATCTATCCCTGGTGTGCAATCCATGCCCAAGACTCCACTAGCATATCACTAATTCCACTAGTATCATCCCGTGATGGATATCATAGGTGTCTGAGAAAGTACCAACTATGTCACAGTCACCATATGAGCCTCATCATGCCTAGGTGCTAACATGTGTGGATCTCTACTAGTGTCACCACTCTGCTAAAGTGTAAGTTCATCAACACTATGTGATATGACTGCTAAAGCATAGGTGCTATCATCCTTTCCATCCAACTGTCCCTCCAATGCGGAAGGGTCACTATCCTCCTCAAGCATGCAAGAGTCACTAGCCTCTACAAGTGTGCAAGAGTCACTAGCGTCATCGGACTACTCCAAATAAGCATCTATCATTGCATCCTCATACACCTCCTCATCCTCACTGTCATAGTGCACCTCAATAATGTGTCTCTTACCTTTACCCCTACATATAGGATCTGGTTCCTAAGGTACTTTGCAGTTGTAGCAAAGTTGCCTGCTCCTAATGGGTGTAGGAATTCTCTTTTCTTCCTTCCATCTGCTAGTTGGTAGTGATGCTCTCTCTCCCATTTGTCTCAATAGTGCTCCAATATGTTGTATGTCGGCTATCAACTCACGTAGGGCTAGCTCCCATTCCTGTCTATCCATTTCTCCCTATGGAAGACCCCTCAAATTGGAAGGAGTCTAAGCTCTGGATGCATTCACTAATCCCCACTGGATGGGAGGATCAACGCTCTGATACCACAGTAATGTTCCCAAGCCAAGATGCCAAGAACATTGCATTTTTCATGAATTTTTATGTGTTTTCTGGTTGTGGCATTTCATCAAACACTTTGCAGATTATAGTCTTTTAAGTTGCGCTAGGGCTTATACTGATGGGTTTATGTGTGTTTGCAACAATAATCAAAATAGATATAGAAATGTAACATACCTCAACAAAATTCAAGATCAACAATACAAGGGATAACCCAAAAATACTCCAGATCTGATTTTATTCATAACAATGGTTGTCCTCATACAAAATGGGGCAGATCTGGAATAGATATAAGATAATAGAGTGGCTGGCCTCCAAAATACAAGATAGAAGAAGATCTATGCTTCCAAAAGCCTCTCCAAGAAATAGACCAAAAACCTAGATGAACCAACTCATAACCCAACTGAAATGTGAAGATATCCTTAGCACAATGCTCCCCTCACTAGCTGAAGCAAACCAAGAATTCGGCCTCCAAGAAATAAAATGCCGAATCCCCTAAGAAATGTGCCAAACTGTATATTGAGCCAAGGGAAACCCCTTGGTAAAGTATCATACTGAATGATGGAGATCTGACCTTCCAGATCATTGAATCATCTATCTGCAATGTACCCTCCTGGCTATAGAATGCCAAGAATTCGGCCTCTATGAAGATGGCCTCCAGACCCTTCAGAAAAGATCCCAAACTATAGATTGGGCCATTGAAAACCCCCTGGTAGAGTCTTGGGCCGAATGATAGAGATCTGACCCTCCAAATGACTTGATCCTCAATATATGATGCACCCTCCTCTCTCTGAACATGTACTGAGCACCAATAAATAAGATAACATAGAAACCCCCTCTGGAATAGGCCAGAAAAGGTGCCCTAGGCCATACGAATAATACCCAGAAGTCTGTTTTCTCCTAATCCTTCTCGTATTCCTGGAACAAACTCTTCTCCTCAAGATGGTGCGCCCTCTTGAATCTATGCCCTATCTCTCCTTGAACCTATGGCTGATGTAGAAACCCTATGTAACTGAATGGATCTAATGTAGAATGGTGAGGGAGGTGTTAGCACTCTGTAATTTGCCCAAGGCTGTGAGGCAGTCACAGAGGCAACATCAAAACCACTTCGAGTCTTGGATCTAGCCCTCCAAGACTCAGAGAGGGATCTCTCTGTCTGATATAGCTTTTTTTAAAGAGGTATTAGGCTAGCTATGAAAGTATGGGGTTGGGGTTTTTGCGAAATATTTAGATAAGGATGTGGTTGACGAGTTTCTCAGATCACCATTGGGCTATGGGGTCTGCTTATAAGACAATGATCAAACCAAATCTAGAGGTAAATGTCTCCACAGGGAAAGATAGTAACAACTGTTGGATCGAATCAAGTTTAAAGGGTGTCGATTTGAGGAAGAAAAGGGGTAGGAAAAAACTGAGCAAATGAGCAGTTAAGAATTCATAGACTGAGTTTTAGAAGAAAACATAAAGATTATTGAAAAATTTGGACAAAGAGTATGCACGCATAAATTCTTCTCCATCAACTGTTTTTCAATAATAAGAAATGAAAATGATTGAATGATAGCAGAAAGATAATTAAAAACAGACAAGGGACACACCACCAACACCGCTACACGAGAATCCTGTAAATCATTTCCTCCATCACTGATTTGTCATTCCAAAATTACAGAGAAACCTCCTCAAGTAACAAGGCCCATAGTCCAGCCAAAAAGGGCCAAAATATTTACACAGGACGAACCCTTTTACATTAAAATACTCTCAATAAATAGGATATACCATCCCAATAATTTTTTCCAGTCGGTTTAACCGCCATCGGCTAAAAATAGCCACCAATCCCACAAAATTTGGAGCTCTCTGCGATGAAAGAAGGACCGGTTTTCTGCGAAAAAGGGGTTCGAACAGACATGTTTTTCTCTTGAATGATGACACCTTGGTAAAAAATGAAAGAGGTTATTTTATATGGGAATGTTATGGACAAAAACCTCCTTCGGTTTCTCCAAATTCGTCCCCAGCTGGCTGTGACAGCTCTTGCAAGATCAGGACTGTAACGGAAAATTGAAAATATGGAAAAATAGGCCTCGAAGATGTCTTCGATTCTCCCTGCTCGTAACTTCGTTGAAAAAAATGAGAGAGGTTTTTGTTATTCAGCCCATGCTGAGAAAAAAAATCTCTCGGATTTTTAAAATACATCTCCATTTTCCCAGAAACTGCCTCGGACGAACACATGCTGAAACAGGAAAAAATTGGGCACAAATGGGAAAAGTGGTTTTTTTTGGTGAAAAGCGGT
>JZKD02S1703594.1:127778-137796 GCA_000966675.3 Picea glauca
CCTCCTCAACTTTAACATGTTACTCATGTCACTCGGTAGACTTTCCATCTTTGTGAGTGATATGATGGCAGTATCCATTTGACTCATGCTCCCTAATGTGCCCTCCGTAATAGTTTCCCCATTGTTCGATAGATGTAATCTTATGAGATGATTGAGACTAGCCAAGTTGTTAATGGAGGTGATTTTCCGGCTTCTTTGGCGCTCACCCTTTATCCATAGAGTGGTGCATTTATAAATCGATAAAAATTGCAAAGAGGTAAGTCGTGAGATACTACAAGGGAGAAACCACAAACCTTTAGAGCGCTGCATGTCTAGATACCTTAGGGATCTCAACTTATGGAGGTCAGATGGTAATTCTCTGATGCTAGAGCGATTGAGATCGAGGATCTCCAAGTTTACAAGATTTGTAAGAGAGGCAGGTAGTGTCTTGATCGGCGTACCTATTAGCCTGAGACATACTAGCTGTTTCAAACAACCCACACTTTCTGGCAATGTCTGCACTGACGTCCAACTCAAATTCAAAACTTTCAGAGAGATCATACTTCCAATAACCCTTTTTGGAATTGATGTTAAATCTTTGTTTCCGTCCATTAAAAATGAACAAATTTCTGGAGCTCTGAATGACATAGGAAGTGAACTCAATTTATTTTTATTCAACAAAATTCGGGTCCGTCATGCACATTCATTTTCATTCAACACTGTCAAATCCCCACCGACACGGCAGTAGAAATTTTCTTGCTCCTCGGCAATTCGGATTCCCAAATCACGCAGGGTGTCATGCACTCTGAAGAATTCTACGTACCCATCAACATATCTTATGATAGGTTCAATCAAACAACGATCTGCTAAAAGGTTCAGATAGAGCCTTCCCGTCTGGAATGTGTCGTAGACGACCTGATGACGATTTGGTAGTATCTTCCTTGCGAGTAGCCCTTCTGCCACCCACAGCTTAATCACGTTGTAAGGACGAATAATTTCATCTTCTACGAAGGCTGCAGCTAAGTATAGAAAGCACAGTTGCATCTGAAAGGCCTTGCCAAGTGCGTCATAGCTCAACCTTAAGCAATCATAGAGGCTGTTGGAGTTTGGCAGCCTCTGGGTAGACCATTCCCACTGTTGTGGATCGGTGATACCCGCCATTTCTCTACCTACTCCTTTTATAGCAAGGGGAAGCCCTCCACACTTAAGACACACGCGCTTGGCCTGCTCCTCATTTATGTTTGATGGCGGATTTCTATTATTATAGGGAAATGCATGATCAGCAAACAACTTCCAACTATCATCTTCGACCAAGTCTTCCATTGTTATCCTGTGCTTATTTGCAAATCCCATTCTTAAGACTACACAGCGATCCCTGGAACTTACAATAACTTTGGACTTAGAGTGGTGATCTCTTACAGGACGCAGTATGCCCAATCCCTCCAACAATTCTGCAGCATCTTTTTCCCATACATCATCTAGGAACAACGCAAACCTCCTACTCTGCTGCAATGTCTGGTTCAACCATATTTTTACACCTTCTTCGTCTATATTCTCAACCAAATCTACATTTTTTTGTATGGATACTTGTCTACAGAGTTCATTCCTGAGACTTGAAACAGACGGAGTTTGGGAAACAGTTAGCCAAAATAATAAACCATCCCTAAAGTGATTGCGCACCTCTTGGCTATTGAAAAGTGTCTTGAGAAGAAGAGTTTTTCCGGATCCACCCTTTCCAAGCACGCCAATGTTGTTAGCCTCTGCATCATCTATCACCAACTTGTGGAGTCTTGCTAAAGCTTTGTCTTGTCCCACTATAAGGGGTTCGTCGATCAACTTCACACTTGGACAACCCGATGGAGCAAGAGCGCCATGAGAAGTGCTTGCATAACTGGATGAACCTGAATCCATGTGAGCTTCCACTGTAGCTTTGATCCGCTCAAGCGCATCAGCTAGTAGCTCCCGAGTTTGAGCCATCTGAACCAAAGGAGACAACTTTAGATGTTCATTAATATCTGAAATCAGACGGGTGATTTTCATGCTGGTCTGATAACGAGAAATAGGGTCCCATGTTGATATTGTGCACTGTTGCACCATATTTGATGCTTGTCGTAGAAGCGTGTCCAACTCTCTAAGCCATACGTTAATGGCTGAAGCCTTAATATTTTTCTCCTTTATATATTTCTTCATGTTGAATTCTAGGCGGTGTTGCTGAATCTGCATGATGATAGGCTCAATTTTTATTACCAGATCTTTCAGAGACGCCAACTCTTTTCTGCAGCGCACCGCAACGCTTATGTAACCGCAGATCTGTTGTATTAAATTGTCGATACCCACTCCAATAAATCCAAAGACGAAACCCGGGTCACCCATTGTCTTTTCAATAAGACAGAGTGTAATATATCCGGTCGCCTTTATAATAAAAATACACTCCCTCTGCTTTTGAAGATATCTTCAAAAATCTTAGAATCACTCTTTGCCTAGACTATTAAAATCACTCTTTGCCTCACTCAATAGTGGGATAAAATCCTTTGAGAAAGATTGGCATCCAACGCAACAAATAACCTTTGATGGCATTACATAATAGAAACGTCATATATGACATCCATCGACAAAAGGAAATTACATGCCATATTATAAATTTGATATTTGTTATTAATTTTTTTTGGATGTTAATAACCAAGTTTAAGTATGTTAAATTTGATGTTATTATTAATATTGATTTGGAAGTTAATGAAGACATGGTATTAGTCATTCTGAAAAGTGCCATTAACAGTTAAAGGTACATATAGAATAATGGAAAAAATGTTTTTTTAAGAGATATAATTAAAATTAAAAAAAAAAAAAAAAAAAAAAAACTTATACAATTAAATAATTTTAAAAAATCAATAAAACAATTTTGTTTAACTCAATAATGTTATTTTGCTTTTAAGACTCATTGTAAACTAGTCTTCTCATTTTGCTTTTAGAAGGTGAGTGTCCTTCCCTCCACAATTATATTTACATTTGGAGGGATTTTTGTTGTCATCTCATACACAGATGAATTTACTTTGTTTTTATAGATGTTGTCATATATATAAGTAATACAAAATTTACATGTCAAGAAATTTGATCTTCTTAGTATTTGATAAATCCAAATTTAGCATAGATTTGTATGTTGTTTTTTTTTAAATTCATCTTAAACTTAGATATATCAAACATAGTGATAAATTTTTAATGATTTAATTATAACTAAATAAAAAAACTTAAAAACCACAGTGTAGGAGCTCACTTCATTGTCATAATATTACTCACTAATTCCCACATCATAGACAATACCAGAATCTTACCCATTTGAGTTACACAACGCCTAATAACATATTTTATATTTATATTTATTAGAAAATTTCTAATATTTATGGGATGATAAGAAGAATTATTAAAAAAAAAGAAAATTATATTAATAATATTAATCTCATTTATTTCAAAGATATTTCAAATTATAATGTAATCATTTTTTTTTTAAGTATTTTACGCAGGCGTACACCTATTGATAATGGGCAGATTTAATAGGGGTTTAGTGCTTAATAAGTTTTCTTTGGAGAGGATTAAATATGGCTGGAATATTCTTAGTAGTCACACAAAATAAATGGTTGTGATTTCAATCATTAACTTCCTAGCTTTTATAAAGACATCCGTTTATGTGTTTACTTTTTTACATTTATCTAATCATATTTAAAAATTACTTTGATAGCTAACTGAGGTAAGTGATTAACAAAAATTAAAATATTAATACCAGATAAATGAAGGCAACCGTTTATTTGTTAATCAATAATAAAATTTAATATATTTAGCGGCTGTGCTAGTATTTATCTCAAAAATATTTCAAATTAATCATTTTTTGTATTGTAGTATCTCATCTCAAAAATATTTCAAGTTACAATGCAATCATTTTTTTTTTTAATATCTCATTTGTCTCGAAGATATTTCAAATTACAATGTAATCATTTTTTTTAGTATCTTAAAATATTATTAATCCATAAAGTTTATTTGTTTTGTATTGAAATTCAATAAGTTATGTATGTTACTCAATTTTTCATAGTATAGTGGGTGCATTTGGCATACCTCATTTTCAATTTTTTTTTATTTTTTAAATTGGTTTAGATTTCTTTAGAATTGATATTTTTTCATCTTCATGTTTTGGAAACTTGGACTGAAATGATAAATTACATGATCTTTTTTATTACTTTATTTTGTATGAAGTTACAAATATCTAATGATTCATTAATCAAGTCTTCCTATTTAATTTTAAATGGGATAAACTTGACTTCTTAAAAGAGTCAAATTTATTTTGGATAAACAAGTGGTTTACTAAAATAGTCAAATATATTTTAAGTAAATAAGTGGTTTTTGGGCCTATGGTATTGGTGACCCATGGTTTTGGTAGTCCATAGTAGTATTCCTGTGGATTACATGTAATGCAGCCTTTAAAAGAGGGTTCCTGGTTTGAGTGGGAGAAATGGTGAAAGAAGTAAAGTTTATGGTCGAGAAGTTTTATCAAAAGAATTTGATCTTACCATTGTGCAGAATAACAAAGAATTCGACGACTATAAAGACGAAGAATGATAAATTCTTGAAAGAAATGCACTAGGAACAATACGGTTGTTCCTTGGCATCATCGGTGGCCTTCAACATTTCAAAAGAAAAAACAATGGAAGATATGATAAAGTCATTAACTAGACTATATGAAAAATCCTCAACCTCCAACAAGGTGTTTCTTATATGAAGATGTCAAAAGGTGGCTCTGTTGTTGATCATTTAAATGAATTTAACACGGTCACAAATCAGTTAAGTTCTATAGGAGTAAACTTTGATGATGAGGTTAGGGATCTTTTAATCTTGTGCCCATTGCTAGAAAGATGGAATAGCTTGGTCATGGCTGTGAACAATTATGTCTTTGGTTCAAATAATTAAAGTTTGATGATGTTGTTGGTGTTATCCTTAGTAAGGAAATGCGACGGAAAAGAAGACGCGAGGCATCAGGTAGTGCTTTGACTATGGAGAACAGGGGAAGACAAAGGGAGAGAGGAAAGAGTACAGGGATTTGTGGAAAATCTAATAAGGGTGGATATAAATCCAGAGGGAGACTAGAATGTTGGCATAGTGGGAAGAAATGACACAATAAGAAAGATTGTTAGTTTCTAAAAGGAAAACAAGGAGATGGACAATAGAAGAAAAATCATGAAGCAAATGTAATAGGTGATGTGTTGAAAGATGCTTTAATTCTTTCATTAGATAATATTGTTGATTCTTGGGTAGTAGACTCAAGGGATTCATTTCATGCCACACCCCATAGGAAATATTTTCAAGATTATGTTCAAGGTGATTTTGGATAGGTTTATTTGAGTGATGACAAACCATGCAAAATTGTTGGAAAGGGTAAGATATAGATAAAATTGCAAAATGGAAACCAATGGTTGCTAAAAGGGGTGAAGCACGTTCCTAAATTGAGAAGAATTCTAATTTCAATAGGGAAGTTAGATATTGAAGGTTGTGCAGTTACATTTATGAGAAATTCATGGAAGGTCACTAAAGGATCACTTGTAATAGAAAAATGAGAGAAGGTAGGTACATTGTATTTATGTACTGGTAATGTTGATTATTCTATTGATTTAGTTTCCACATGAGCAATATAACATTATGGCATAATAGGCTTGGGCACATGAGTGAGAAGGGGATGCAGATTCTCCACTCAAGGAATTTGTTGCCATATTTTAAGTAGGTTGATTTGGATTTCTGCGAGCACTTTGTTTATGGAAAATAGAAAAGAGTCAGATTCCTCAAAATTGGGAAGGAAAAAAAGAGTAAAAAGTTAGAGCTTATGCATTTAGATGTAAGGGGACTAGCTTCGATATCATCTCTTGGTGGATTTTATTATTATATATGTTACTTTTATTGATGATGCAATTAGAAAAACTTGGGTTTATTGCATTCAGGAAAAATATAATGTTTTTGATACCTTTAAGAAATGGAAAGATTTGGTTGAGAACGAGACAAGAAAGTTGAAGTGTCTTAGATTAGACAATGGAGGAGAATATTGTAGGAAGGAGTTTGATAGTTATTGTTCATACCATGGGATTTATAGAGAGAAGACAGTTCCAAGAACACCACAAGGAAATGGTGTGTTAGAAAGGATGAACAAGACAATCATGGGGCATGCAAGGAGTATGAGATTGCATACATGATTTCCCTTAGAGTTTTAGGCAGAAGTTGTGGATACTATCATTGTAACATACCCAACCACCCCTGTTGGGTCATGTCACACATAACTCTCTTGTCATAAGTTCTGATACCAATTTGTAACATACCCAGACACCAACTGCTAGGCTATGCCACTTTAAAACTTTCTTGAACTCTGATACCATTTTGTAATGTCTCCATTACCAACAATTTCAATAAAATTGCTCTGATATGAATTAAAACATAAAAATACACTTTGTAATGCACAATTATATACATAATCATAACATAAATATACATGCAGCATAAACATGATAAACCCATGAAAACAAATGCATAATAATCACTGCAACACATGATTTAATACACAATTGAAACTTATATTTGATTAAAGGTCACCAACCGCATACAAAACTTCCACGTTCCTCCCATCCTTAGACCACACTACTCATAACTCTCAGCAGTGGGTCACCTCGAGCTAGGGATAAACTCCACTTCGGTAAGGGTTCCTAGCCAAGCTAAGTAATCTCAGTCAACATGAAACTTAGTCACATGTGACTCAATCAAATGAAACTCTGTCATAGGTACCAATTCATATTGATAGCCTACAATCCCTCATTCCCCACATGTCTATCCCACCTTAGGAAGTGTGCCCCTTCTCTGCTTAATAGTCCTTCGACTGCCCCACTTCCCTTCCAGGGCTTCAACAACATGATGGACAGGAAATCTTAGAACCTTGTCATTGTAGTTTAGCACCTCGATCTCACCTGGAGAGAATGCAATGTCCTATGGACATGGCAACTCGCCTCTTCATTCCAACTCTCCAAGCTAAGCAATGTACACATATATGGGACAGTAACAACCAAGTTAGGTCACAGTAAAAACAAGGTTTGATGACAGTAACAGTCGTGTACAGATCATAGCTGCGTGCCCCCCATCAATCCTCATCGAATCATAGAAAAATTGCACTAAGTCCGAACTCTATGGATGCATGTTCCCAACTTGACACTTTTCATGTTGAGAAATGTCTTCGGTCCACATGTCCCCCTCCTTTAGACTTAGGATAAAATAATATCCCTACTTTATACTTTTAAAGAATATTAATATAATATTCTTTTTGGGTTTAAGGCCCCTTAACTTAGCCCCCTTAACCTCAGCTAGTGGAGTTAGCCCCCCATACTCTTTTACATGGTTGGTCTGCCACAGTGATGTGTTTTCATTATATATGCATGTGATTACATTTACGTTCTCAGTACAAAAGTATTGATCTTTTTGCATCCACGCTCGCCAACCTAAAAATTACAAAGATCGCGCACTAAACCAGTGTGCGTGGAACTTCTGGGATGTGCACACTCTTATTTTAGTGAGACACCCTTGTGCACTTACAAAAGTGCATGTTACAACATGACATATATATACAAAGGATCTCTGGCCTCCAAAATCACGCACTAAGCTGGTGTGCTCCGAATCCTAGAATGTGCATCGAATCCTTGAATATGCGCCATCTTGGAAGGCGCTTCTTTTAGTGCGCCATCCTTGCATGCTTACACCGGTGCGTGTTGTATACTTCAAGATGTTCCCATTTTAGTGCGCCAATCCTGTGCACTTACACAAGTGCGCGATAAATACTTTAAATTGTGCGCTATAGTCAATTTAAACTGTGCAGACTCCTTTGGTGTGAGATTCACGTGCACTGAGTTAATGCACGCTGCGCCAAACCAAATATCTTGTTCCATCTGCTCACCAATTTATATGTAAAGTACAATTAAATCTATATGTACAATTTAGGTTCAGCTTAGGGGTATTACAGTGGTTTACTTGATAAATAGAGGGCATTCAAGTTCCTTGGATGGTGGCATTCCAGAGGAGGCATGGGCATAAAAAAGGTAAACTACTCTTTTCTGAATACTTTTGGTTGTGAAGGTTTTGTCCATATTGATAAAGAAAGTAAAACAAAGCTTGAGGAAAAATCCAAGAAGTTTACTTTTATTGGATATGGAGTTAATGATTTTGATTATCCCTTATGGGATTATGAAATTCACAAAATCATTAGGAGTAGAGATGTGGTATTCAATGAGAAGGTCATGTACAAATATTGGTTGTAGGCAAAGAAACGAGACAAGACAAACACATAATACACAGTGCCTGATGAGATTATAGGAAATGAAATTTCAGAGGTGTCAGAAAATCAAAATGTTCAAGAACACCAACACTAACAAGAAACTCAAACTCCTACGAGAAGATATACTAGGATAAGTAAACCCACTTGACAATACTCTCCTTCAATGTATTATTTATTGTGGACCGATTCTGGTGAACCAGAAGGATATAAAGAAGCAATGGAAGTAGAAACTAGAAAGAAGTGGGAGCAAGGCATGAAAGAGATGGAATCTTTGGTACATAACCAAACTTGGGATTTGGTTACATTGCCTGCAGGTAAAAGAGCATTGCAAAATAAATGGGTTTACAAGTTGAAGGAAGAATATGGAGGAAAAAAGAGGTACAAGGTCAAACTTGTTGTAAAGGGGTTTTCACATAAGAAAGGTATAGATTTTGATGAAATATTTTCTCCTGTTGTTAAAATGACTTCAATCAGAACTATTTTAAGTCTAGTGGTAGTAGGAGATTTGCATCTTGAACAATTAGATGTAAAGACATCTTTTCTCCATGAAGATTTCAAGGAAGAGATTTATATGTTGCAGCCATAGGGGTATGAGGTCAAAGGAAAGGAGAAATTGGTATGCAGGTTGAAGAAGAGCTTGCATGGCCTAAAACAAGCTCCAATGTAGTGCTATTTGAAATTTTACATGTTTATGACAAAACAAGGTTATAGTAGATGCCACTATGACCATTGTGTTTATTTTAAGAGACTAGATAATGACAACTATATTATCTTGTTATTGTATGTAGATGACATGCTTGTTATAGGGTATACCATGCAAGATATAAATGTGCTCAAAATAACATTAGCTAATTCATTTACGATGAAGGATTTCGGTGTTGCAAAGTAAATCCTTGGCATGAGAATAACAAGAGACATGAAAAACAACAAATTAACTTTGTCTCAGGGTGAGTACATAGAGAAGGTGTTGCAAAGGTTTTAAATGTAGGATGCAAAACAAGTTAGTACACCTTTGTCTAGCCATTTCAAATTGATTAAGTGGAGATGTGTCCCAAGACACATAAGCATATATACTACATGTACAAGGTTCCATACTCATCAGAAGTTGGCAGCTTGATGTATGCGATGGTGTGCACAAGGCTATATATTGCACATGCAGTGGGAGTTGTGAGTAGGTATATGAACAATCTAGATAAAGAGAATTGGAAGGTAGTAAAGTGGATTCTCAGGTATTTGAGAGGTACTACTACTCAAGCATTATGTTTTGGAGGTTCAAGCACTATTCTATAGGGATATGTTGATTCAGATATGGCAGGTGATATAGATAGCAAGAGGAACACCACAGGGTATGTTTTTATTGTAGGTGGAACAACAGTAATTTGGATTTTGAAATCGCAAAAGGTTGTTGCACTTTCAATAACGAAAGCATAGTATTTTGTTTCTACAGAGGCTAATAAAGAGATGATTTGGTTACAAAGGTTTATGGAGGAATTGGGAAAGAAGAAGGAGAATAGTAGTTTGTACAACGATAGCCAAAGTGCCATTCATCTTGCAAAGAACTCAACCTTCCATTCTAAGACTAAGAATATATATCTTAGGTACCATTTCATATGATCAGTTTTGGAAGATGGACAGTTGAAGCTGACACTACTTCTTGTGAACTAAAATTTGACGACGGTACGTTGGTTTGTCGATGCA
>JZKD02S1703594.1:163018-184196 GCA_000966675.3 Picea glauca
GAACTCTCAATGTCAAGTGCTCGAGACAAGAGCAATGCATTGACTCATGCAAAAAGGTCCTAAAACATAATCTTTATGTTGCATAAAATAAGATGAATATGATAATAGGACTATATTACTACACAAATCTATCTCAATTTCAAAAGACTCCATACCTTCTAAGTAGTTATGATAGGACTAGCTTTGTCATTCCCCTCTCATTGTGCTATCATACATAAGAAGACTAAATGATACCTCTTAAAATTCTCTATCCTAATCAAGCCATACATAATTAACTCTACCAAAAGCCATACATAATTAACTCTACCAAATGACTCTACTACTTAGACTATCAAATCTCCATACTCCCCCTATATACCCCTCACATGACTCACTACATTCATTACATTATAGATTCCCCAAAATCCAAAAATCAATTAGAGATATACATGTAGTCAACCAATTCAAACCATAACAAACACTTTAACTCACTTCTATGAAGATAAATAGCATAAACTTGAACACATTTAAATTTGACACATACAAATTTGGTTCATGAGGTTGATGAAACTCAATGGGTCTCATAGAATGATACCATGAAATGAGGTAAGGCACATTATAGGCTCTCCCACTCAAGCATATAGTTGGCCTTGATTCACTCCAGATGAAACCCTATCCATGTGCAAGGCACACTCAGTCCAAGTGCATAGCCTAAGCACATTCTTCATTAAGTCAACTTCAACATAAAGTAATTACAAAACAACATGCATCCCAAAATGTAGTACACACATAACAATTACAAAACAACATGCATCCCAAAACGTAATGCACATATAACAAATACAAAACAACATGCATTCCAAAACATAATGAACATCTCCATAAGAACTACATGTAAAATCCATAAGTACAAGGGTGCATATAGTCAAATTCACATATGGTTGAAGAGTAATGTGTATCCAACAACAACCAATCGATGCACATCCCTAAAAATAAGAGTAAATGTAGTATCTCAATGTATTAGTGTGTTGAACTCTTGACCCCACAATTGCCACATATCACAAATAACATGTGCATTTGAAGATAAATAAATAGGCGGACATCAAAATCACAATGCACATTCTACCCCGTATATATCTTACTAGAATAAGACATGTTCCAATAATAGATTATTCATCATGAAAAAACAAAGAGTAGGATAAAAACATGCACATAATGGACTTACCAAGGTGCATCCCAAACACACTCTAAATAGAGAAATGCACATGATCTCCATCAAATTGTGTGAATAACCCAAATCACTCGAAGAGTTATTCAATGTATCCATGTCAACTATTGAAATGCTACATACATGCCAATTGATCCAAAGTATGCTCCCCAAATCATGAGGAAACAAGCTTAGCAAACTCATGTGCAACGCTCCCTATCATTATAAAGATGAGCGAAGGAAAGAGAACAATCTCATCGACACACATCTCAGCTAAGGCCCTCAAATATCCCTCATTTTCATTAACACTAGTAGAACATTGGTCAAACCATAGCCAATGCACATAACACATAATAAAAAAATAAAGACAATTGCCCTCTAAGCATGCATGATAAAATAATAAAGGCTCAAATTCAATGTATTTCCAAGAGTTGTAGTTCATGTGCCCTTAATATGCACATCCAATGATTTTCAAACTTTTCTACATTTCACACTCCAAGTGTCATTCATGTACCTATATAAATTGTTGCCCATCATCAGAGGCAACCCAATGTATTTATTGATGTTGTGTATCATTCTCAAAAGTATTCAAAAAATTTAAAATATAAGGATACATGCATATGTATCAAGAAAAAGGATTAACACCCAAGTAAAAACCCAATGTATTTCCAATACAATGAGTTGTAGTTCATGTGCCCCTAGTATGCACATCCAAWGATTTTCAAACTTTTCTACATTGCACATTCTAAGYGTCATTCATGTACCTATATAAATTGTTGCACATCATCAGAGGCAACCCAATGTATTTATCGATGTTGTGTATCATTCTGAAAGTATTCCAAAAATTTAAAATATAAGGGTACATGCATATGTATCAAGAAAAAGGATTAACACCCAAGTAAAAACTTGACAAAGACAAAATAAATCGAAGCTACACTACAAGTATCTACCTTAGGGATCATGCAGTGCACAATATAAATATAAATATAAATATTCATTAGACTAATCAAATTTAAATTCCAATTATTTTAATTTGAATTTGGATTTTGTTGCATTGGGGGGTTGATATTGTATATATAGTACTTTTCATGATTCAATTTAGAACCATTTATAAGCATAAAGAAACATATAAATATGAAGGTTCAATCCATGATGTTACTCTGCGATGTTGCATGCACATATGTCTGAACTTAATAAAGTAAATGATCATTGTCATGCAAGTTCCATGTGTACAAGTGTTAACTATAGAGATTGGAAGGGAGAGCATATACTTCTCTAATAGCCCTCCACGCAATTCACCATTAATGGAGTTGAATTAATTTTTTCTACCGATATTCAGAATGTTGCATTATCATATGCCCAATTTTTTTTCGTATTGACAACCTCAATAGTTCCCAAGGTAGTGCCTCTCTACTTCATTTACAACTATGAATTCTCTATTCTGTTGAGTATTTTTTATTTATCATTTTAGCAATGCATAGTGTGTGTATAATACTAGCATGAGTTATCTGTCTACTATGTTGGGTATGTTTATGCCCCATTTAATTTAAGTTTCTATTAACACATAATTTATTGGGCTATTGTCCCACAGTTTGTAGGGATAGACATATAATGTTACCCACATAAGAGGGGTGGAAATACCAAACAATAAACATATAGAGTATAATTCCCTTCAATACATTCATGCATTGGGTGTACAATAGATCAATAGGGATTGCATGATATGGGCATGTAGAACAAGGTGACTCTTTATACAATTCCAGAAACACAAGGTATTTGCAATGATCCCCACCTATGCTTTGTACGAAAACGTTTTTTTAGCAAACCATTTGAAAAGGTATTGTTATATCATACCTATCTAACGCCATTTATGAGAGGCCAAGCAGAGAAGGTTTATAGATATACTAAATTAGTGTCATCAAAAAGTCCATTGCAGATTCATTGGACTCAAAATATCACCTCCACTACATGGGCCCTCTACCCACTCTCGCACATGCTACTACATTCCATTGGGGTTTTCTTAGGCCCCACGACCAACAACTAGGTGGAATATGATGTTGCCATCTAACTATCTCCAAATGATATTACCCTTCGTTTCCAATATCTTCATGTTCACCTCAATTCCCAGCTACTCATCACACAATTCAACATTTTTTACAAAAGTTGTGATGCATGCCTCTTTAGAAAATATCTACGAGTAGATAACATTGTTATTCACAACACTTGTGTAGATAACATTGTAAATCAAGTTTTGATGTACAAATCATCATTACATGATCCATAAAACATGTAACTCACACACTAAAACATGCCATCATAAATGGGAATAAACCATGTTATTGCACAGTTTGTTGTTTGGGCAAAGCCCAACCCAAATAACAAGTGTGTGACACAACTGGGAACACCTATCACTGTCACCTCAGTAGATGTCCCCCTCGTTTTAGTTAAGGACAAGTCCAACAAGAGGGAGGCTTCTCAAGTGACCCTAGGGGAATTGCAAGGGGAGAATCAATGAGCTAGAAGAACACCCCTATAGGTAAAGGTAAAGGTGAGAATCGAAGCCTGGGAAAAGAGTCTTTGAAGTTGGTAAATGGTTGCCCAGTTTGTGTACCTGTAAAACAATGTTAGACAAACCAAGACAAGACAATATATGACGATATAAAAAACCAATGGAGAATCAACAAGAAACCTTGTTGTCCCAAAATTGCAGTAGTATGGAAATATATATCAACAACATATAATTTATAACCACTGCAAATTAAAGCATCAAAATAGAGTGTATGATATAGGAAAATAAAGCATCAAAATAGAGTGTATGATATAGGAAAATAAAGCTTGCAACTAACACACAATATTCCAATGATTAGACAAAGACTTTGATGACAAATGAGGGTTGTTAATGAATGTTATCAACAAGTATATATGACAACACAATGTATGTAGCAAAACTTTTGCTATAGCAGCAAGTTCTAACCACTAAAATCAACAAGTAAGTGACCCAAACAATAGCTCTTAAACAATAGATCAATTATCACAACTTGCAAGTGAATTTTAACGGTAGAAAAGCGAATAAAGAGTAAGAGAAAGTGAGTTTGCTGCAACCCTATTAGTTGTAGCTTAGTGTTTTTTACAACATCTCAATCACTTAGCTAATCAAGATGCCCTTAGGGAACAATATAGCTTAAAACATGTAAAATTTAAATCAAAACTTGAACAATTCAATATCTCAAAATTCACGTTTACCAATGAAATAATATTAAATCCCCAATGCAAAGATTAGTGTCTTATCTATTGGGTAATGGAGTCTCTTGCTTTGAGCTAGGGTTTATTACTCTTCTAGGGGTGTAAGCCCTTTTACTCCCTAGAGAAAACAAACCCTAACAAGGTTAAGCTACAAGGGTGTAAGCCCTTTTACTCCTTGTAGCAACCCTTAAGCCTTTTCAATAACAATAGAAAGAATTTCCTTGATGGAGGGTGTATGCCCTTATACTCCTCCAAGGGTTTGACAAAATAACCTTGAAATCAAGAAGGAACACATAAAATTGCAGAAATTCCTTACCTAATCCAAGAGATAGCATGCAAAACCCTTATCACAGAGATTCCACCAAATTGCCAAGAACAAGCATCCAAGAGAAGTCACTATCCTTTTTTCCACCAATAGATAAACTTTCCATCCATTTTGCACAAGAGACAGGAGATAACGAATTTCCCAAGGAGGGAGAAAACTTCAGCCAAGAGTTATGTAATTCTCAAGTGACGAGTTTTGTAAATGAAAAATTGATGGCCTTTATTTATATGAGGCCATCTAAACCAATTTGTCCAACTAAAATTGTCACCAACAAATTAAAAGAGGGTTGACCCCCTTTATTTACCCTTACAATTTGCAAATATAAAAATTACATAAAGTAAATCCCTAAAAAGGGTGTTGTCATGCCATAAAAGGGTGACGTGAGGCCTAAAAGTGAGAGATTGAGCGTCAAGATGCAGATTGTTGGGCCTCCAAAGGCTATGAGTCAATCTCTCATGCGTTAGAGTGTCATGCCATGCACCTTCTTCCTTCAAACCACATCACATCACCTCCAGAACCATCAAGCCCACCAAACCCTAGCTTCCACATGATGCCAAGGGCTTAAGAAGTGATGTCCTAGGCCTCCAAAGGCCAACATCCATGTACAAAGGGATATGGTGTCACCCTCTAGTGCTATGAAAGTGCCTCCAAAGGCAACATCCATCATCTTATGTGCACAATAACTCCAGGGTTCTCTTCCCAGCCTGTGGGGTATGGTGTCCATCCTAGGGGTTCTCAACCCCTCATGAAGGTCAAAGTGGCATAATTCATCCATGGATAGCTTTCGCTTGGAAAGGTCCTACAAAGACAACAAGTACGCCCTCCAAGGTTCAACAAGTCACATGTATCATTCCAAGTAAGCCACATTTAATAAAAGAACCACCCAAACATGTGCATAAAATGCCCTCTTTTCAAACTAAACAAATGCTCAAAGAGCTTATAAAACTTTCCAAATTTGAGTAAGGGAGGGTTGTCATGGTGCCCTATTGGGTAGGCCAATCCCCAAGTCAAGGAGTGTTTCTCAAGAAGACTCTCTCTAAGTCATGTAGTGAATATGAGGTGGATGGGGGTATGACTTTTGGGCATGGGATTCTTGACATATCAAGGGCTCATATCATCTCATTTATAGGTGCCTTTGTGGAGGGTGTGATGCATCCTTCATTTGCAATGCAAAGTTTTTCCAAACCCTTATTGCCATTCATTTATTATGGTCTATTTTATCCCCCACTTTTAGGGATAACTAGGAGATCATGTCTCAAGGCCCATAGGTCCTAGACATGGAGTACCGAGAGCTAGATTGACTTGACCATGGCCCTAAAGGGCCCATCTTTTATCCCTTTCAGTGCCTCCACTTTGTCAGTAGCAACAACATCCATCACCTTCAGCTTGGTCCTGTATCAGAGATGGTTCTTGCTCCATGAGGTAATGAGTTTGGGTATCATGGTATGTGTCACTTTGATCCTCAAAACCTTTGAATATGTGCATTTAATTCCTTTTGATTCTAACAGATGCTTGGATATTATACTTGTCCACTTGACCATGTCTGGGGGGGATGACAAGATGCCCTAGCAAGCTTGTTCCCATAGGTTTTGACTTTCCACTGGGGAGATTTCTGAAAATCCATCGTCCACTCCTATCATACTTACCACTTTTCATCTTTCTTCCCACTCATGCATCCCATTACATTGGTCCGAGCATTGGGTTGGCCAATCATTTAAGGGTTGCACCTTGCCTTGTGGGAAGAAGGGGCTAAAGCCCCAGAAGGTAAAAGCAAGCTGGCAAAAGATAAAATCCCAAAAATAAAACCTCGAGATGCTTCGCCCAGGGAATCCCCGAGAAAGCAATAAAAGGCTTTTCAACAAGAAACAAGAGGTACCCATAAAATAATAAAAAAAAACAAGACCTAGTCAGAGGATAGGGGGTCTCATCATGAGCCAGCCTATTAGGTCCATGGGCACCTAGGGGTATGACACTACTAGAAGCCGGTTACCACGCCAGGGTAGTGGCTCTTGGTTGCATGGCCAAGAGAAAAGGGGTCTCATCACTAGCCAACCTTCTCATTTCTGTGAAAGTGCTTGTGGGTAACATTGCCACCATTTGTCACCACACCAGGCTAGTGTCCCCTGCTTAGCTTCTTGAAGAAAAAGCAATAAAGAATAAGAATAAACGGCATGAATGGGATTGGAAACATTTGCATCCAGGACAGGTGCAGTTTGATTTCTACAAAGGCACCCACAGGTAAGCCCTGCATTTCCCTGCTTTCACTGCACCCCTTGTTAGGACATCCCTTACCCACCTCACCCACTTACATGACTTGGATTTAATATTTTCCAGAAACATCCCTTTTCCAGTGGACACTAGCCCAATAGGATGCCCTGTCACCTCCTCCGAACTTGTATTGCAGATTTGTATAACGTCTTTGAGCACTTGAATGGGGTAAAAGGGGTTTCATGCACATGTTTAATAATATTGATGATGAGATGTGATTGACATTGTTATGATCCTTGTGACTTATGAGCCCATGGAAGGCGTAGTTGTTGATGTGCAGGACCATGCTTGATGGACAGGTACCACATTGGATAGGTACACATGGGGAGATTATTAGTTCGGACCTCCCATGGGGCTGAAGAGCCCACCAGATGGATGTTGAGACCCCAAAAGGGGGCAGAGACATGACAAAGGGGTTTGCACCGGAGAAGAGGAGGACATTCCACAGAGGCACCCTGACAGAGCCTTACCTAGGGGGGTTGTACCCTTTTCATTGGAACGTTGGCCTTTGAAGGCCCAAGACGTCACCTAGGAGGCTCATGATGTCATCCATCTTCATGGACGTTTTGGGAGATAGTCATGGCAGTTTGGCATGTGTGGCAGGTTGGAGAAGCCCAAGGAGGGCTAACATTTTGCTCCAGGAGGCTGCATTTGCCCTAGAAAGGGATAACGTCACCCTAGAAGGGGCATGACGTCTTGGTTTTTCTTGATTAGGTTTTAATTTATGACAATTTAGTGTAAAACATTATTATTGTGTATTTTGGCCTTGTCGGCCTTTTGATGACCGAAATTTTAATTAAGGTCATTGGTATGGTATATATTGAGGGTTTTCACTCTCATATTTTCATCATCTTTCACTCACATATTAGTGAAGTTTGAAATTTGCGCCCTATTCTAGGGATTTGGCTGAAATTTTGAGGCACACTTGTTGAAGGAAGAATTTTCTTGGCATTTTTGGCATTTCTTCTTGGTGGAAGGTTTACAACTAGGGTTTGGTTACTTGAATGCATGGTTTATGTAAGTTAGTTTCTGCAACACTTCTTAATTGAATGGTTATGATTTTGTTTACTTGCATTTGTTATTATAATTTGTTGAATTAAACCCTAGGTGACAAGCACATGCTAAGGTCCTTGTCTCATGTCCCTACCAAGTTAAGAGCTCTTTTGATTTGCTGAATTAAGATAGAGCCTTGCCATAGCAACACTTTATCCATACTCTTATAGCTAGCCATTTTTTCCTTGTTATTGAGATAAGAAGGAGGAAAACACATCAAGGCCTAGGGTTTCTACACCTAGATGAGCCGTTTTCCCCTAGGATTTGTTTGATGAAGCCTTGCCTTAGCAACACTTCATCTTCTAATTCTCTTGTCTTTAGCCCCATAAATTCTTACTCAAGCTAGTCGATTTCATCTTGCCAATAAGCTAAAGAAGGAGGAGAAAGCACTAAGGCCTAGGGTTTCTACACCTTAGTGAGCCTTTCTCCCTTAGGGTTTCATTGTTGAGGCCTTGCCTTAGCAACACCTCAACATTTAACCCTCTTGTCTTTGGTCTTTTCATTATCATTTAGTCCTTCAACCTTTGAGCCTCTTTTGACTCCATATGCCCTAGTAGCGCACTGATCTAAGACCTCTTGTATTGAGTACCTTGATCACAAACATTTTAGACTAAAAAGGTGTGACCACACCCTAGCTTTTAGACTAACAATTACTAACTCTATTGCTGCCATAATCCACTTGTGTTATACTTATACATTGCAACATTGATTTATCTTTAAAGCAATTGAATGATTTGCTAAGGTGTTATTTATAGTATTGATATTGTTATGTTGATTGCCATTAGCATTTATTGTGAAGTGATATATTATAATCATTTCCATTGCACAACTTTGATTTACTTCAACATTTTTTCTCAATTTCTTATTATCGGAAATCCATTGATTATATGAAGTACTAACCAACAAGTAACCTTGCGCATGTATAGTTTGCTTGCTGCTTTGTCTCGGGCAGGTACACTTCTTGGTTACTATTTTTGGTTATCTTTTATATTTATTGGATATTAAGCCGAGCTTTTTGATCGGTGGTGACTTGTGAGGGGGAATGCTATTACTTAGCCATAAGCCTTTGCCTTCTCAAAACCCCAGGTCACCGGGGATGTCTCCCCTGGGCCTTACCTCCCTAAAGATAAAGAGCTATCCCATTGAGGTGATAGTGGTGGGATAGTTGTAGTTACACCAGTTTGCCTTCCTTTCATCCATCTTTTACCTTAACTACAAACTGTGCGACAACATTTTGGCACCGTTGTCAGGGAACACTGAGTCAATTCTCCTCAAGACGAAACTTTTCGGTAAGCCTTGCCTCTAGAGTCTCTATCTTACAGGCTTACTATGCGACTCCACTTAGGGTGTTTTCCCTTTTCTTTTTGATAATTTCAAGCAAATTATCTGGCGACTCCACAAATGATGACCCGTAGCGAGCGTCAGTACTTACCCCTTTCTGCTGTGGTTTCCACTACCCCTACAAACCCTGTTACCTCTGTGAGTTCTTTCAACTGGTCTCCCAAAAAAATCTTTGGTTCTTTTGACCTAGCTAACATCCAAGGGGGATTACATGACATACCCAAAGGGGTCAAATCATGGATACCAAGTTTCTCAGGAAAAGGAGTTTAAGGATAATTCAAGCAATGGCTACCAGTGGATCCTAACAACCACATATTATTTTACTAGATGGGTTGAATCTATCCCCACAAAGAAATCCACTGAGGAGGTAGTCATGAATTTTTTGGAGGAACGGATCATAACTAGGTTCGATGTCCCTTCCAAAATTACCATAGATAATGCCAAGGCATTTATCTCCCATGCACTAGTAGATTTTTGTTTCAAGTATGGCATTGTCCTATCCCACTCCTCCAACTATTATCCGCAAGGGAACAGATTAGCAGAATCTAGCAACAAAAACCTTATGAATATTATCAAAAAGGTCGTGGGGAAAATAAGAAGTTTTGGGATGGAAAAATCAAATACGCCTTATGGGCAGATCGAATAACAACAAAGGCCTCGACAGGAAAGACTCCTTTTGAGCTGGTATATGGACTAGAGGCTAAACTTCCTGTAAACCTCCAAATTCCCATCCTTCGTTTTTCTCAACAATATGCTACTGATGAGGAAGCAATCCAAGGGAGAATTAACCAATTGATAGAGTTAGATGAATGTAGAAGAAACTCCCTAAGACAAATGGGGAGAAAACAGAAGAAGATAAAAAACACTTTTGATCACAAGGCAAGGGAAATAAACTTCACTGAGGGAGATCTCGTACTGTTATGGTATAAGAGAAAGGAGAAGCCTGGTATGCACAAAAAATTGGATGGTTTATGGACAAGTCCTTACAAGATCATGAGTCATGCAAGTACGAACTCTTTCAACCTGGGCACCATGGAAGGAGAGGCTCCACCATGCCAGTAAACACTTTTCACATCAAGCATTACTATCGACCAACAACATGACAGGTAAGTTCATGTAAGTAAGTAGGCATTTGCATTCATTGTATTATACCATCTACATTTCATGTTAGAGTAGTTTGCTTTAACACTTGTACATATGATTGTTTTTATTTCAGTTATATATATATGAGCTGGGGGTGATATCACCACCCCAAAGGATTACTAATAGTTTCTAATGAGATCAAGCAGGTTACAGGTTATGCCAGATAAGTTGAGGTTCTCATGTGCTCTATGGTGAGCACATGTCCCCGAGTTGGAGCCATATGTTATCCCCCACTTTTAGGGATAACTAGGAGATCATGTCTCGAAGCCCACAGGTCCTAGACATGGAGTACCGAGAGCCAGATCGACTTGAGAATGGCCCTGGAGGGCCCATCTTTTCTCCCTTTCAGTGCCTCCACTTTGTCAGCAACAACAACATCCATCACCTTTGGCTTGGTCCTGTATCAGAGATGGTTCTTGCTCCATGAGGTAATGAGTCTGGGGATCATGGTATGTGTCACTCTGATCCTCAAAACCTTTGAATATGTGCATTTAATTCCTTTTGTTTCTAACAAATGCTTGGATCTTATACTTGTCCACTTGACCATGTCTGGGGGGTATGATAGATTTCCCTAGCAAGCTTTTGCCCATAGGTTTTGAGTTTCCACTGGGGGGATTTATGAAAATCCATCGTCCACTCTCGTCATACTTACCACTTTTCATCTTGCTTCCCGCTCATCCATCCCATTACATTGGTCCGGTCATTGGGTTGGCCAATCATTTAAGGGTTGCACCTTGCCTTGTGGGAAGAAGGGACTAAAGGCCCAGAAGGTAAAAGACAGCTAGCAAAAGATAAAATCCCAAAAATAAAACCCTGAGATGCTTCACCCAAGGATCCCCGAGAAAGAAATAAAAGGATTCTCAACAAGAAACAAGAGGGACCCATAAAGTAATATAAAAAAAAAGACCTAGTCAGAGGATAGGGGGTCTCATCACGAGCCAGCCTATTAAGTCCATGGGCACCTAGGGGTATGACACTACTAGTAGTTGGTTACCACGACAGGGTAGTGGCTCTTGGTTGCATGGCCAAGAGAAAGGGGGTCTCATCACAAGCCATACTTCTCATTTCCGTGAAAGTGCTTGTGGGTAACATTGCCACCACTGGTCACCACACCAGGGCAGTGTCCCCTGATTAGATTCTTGAAGAAAAAACAATAAAGAATAATAATAAAAGGCATGAATGGGTTTGGAAACATTTGCATCCAGAACAGGTGCAGCTCGCCTTCTACAAAGGAACCCACAGGTAAGCCCTGCATTTCCTTGCTTTCACTGCACCCCTTGTCAGGACATCCCTTATCCACCTCACCCATTTACATGACTTGGATTTAATCTTTTCCGAGAACATCCCTTTTCCAGTGGACACTAGCCCAATAGGACGTCCTGTCACCTCCTCCAAAATTGTTTTGCAGATTTGTATAACGTCTTTGAGAACTTGACTGGGGTAAAAGGTGTTTCATGCACATGTTTAATAATATTGATGCTGACACCCCAACAGGGGGAAGAGACAGGACAAAGGGGTTTTCACCGGAGAAGAGGAGGATGTTGCACAGAGGCACCCTGGCAGAGCCTTACCTAGGGGGGTTGTACCCTTTTCATTGCAACGTTGGCCTTGGAAGGCCCAAGAAGTCACCCAGGAGGCTCATGTCGTCATCCAACCTCATGGATGTTTTGGGAGATAGTCATGGCAGTTTGGCACGTGTGGCAGGTTGGAGAAGCCCAAGGAGGGCTAACGTTTTGCTCCAAGAGGTTGCATTTTCCCTAGAAAGGGATAACGTCACCCTATAAGGGGCATGGCATCTTGCTTTTGCTTGATTAGGTTTTAATTTATGACAATTTAGTGTAAAACAATATTATTGTGTATTTTGGCCTTATCGGCCTTTTGATGACCTAAATTTTAATTAAGGTCATTGGTATGGTATCTATTGAGGGTTTTCACTCTCATATTTTCATCATCTTTCACTCACACATTAGTGAGGTCTGAAATTTGCGTCCTATTATAGGGTTTTGGCTGAAATTTTGAGGCACACTTGTTGAAGGAAGACTTTTCTTGTCATTTTTGGCATTTCTTCTAGGTGGAAGGTTTACAACTAGGGTTTGGCTACTTGAATGCATGGTTTATGTAAGTGAATTTCTGCAACACTTCTTAATTGAATGGTTATGGTTTTGTTTACTTGCATTTGTTATTATAATTTGTTGAATTAAACCCTAGGTGACAAGCACATGCTAAGGTCCTTGTCTCATGTCCCTACCAAGTTAAGAGTTTTTTTTATTTGCTGAAGTAAAGTAGAGCCTTGCCATAGCAAAACTCTATCCATACTCTTCTAGCTAACCATTTTTTCCTTGTTATTGAGCTAAGAAGGAGGAAAACACATCAAGGCCTAGGGTTTCTACACCTTGATGAGCCGTTTTCCCCTAGGGTTTGTTTGATGAAGCCCTGCCTTAGCAACACTTCATCTTCTAACTCTCTTGTCTTTAGCCCCATAAATTCTTACTCAAGCTAGCTGATTTCATCTTGCCAATAAGCTAAAGAAGGAAGAGAAAGCACTAAGGCCTAGGGTTTCTACACCTTAGTGAGCCTTTATCCCTTAGGGTTTCATTGTTGAGGCCTTTCCTTAGCAACACCTCAACATTTAACTCTCTTGTCTTTGGTATTTTCATTATCATTTAGTCCTTCAACCTTTGCATCCTCTTTTGACTCCATATGCCCTAGTAGCGCACTGATCTAGGGCCTCTTGTATTGAGTACCTTGATCACAAACAACTTTTAAACAACTTTGAGCAACCTTTAACTCTTACTAACCCTAGATTTTAGACTAACAATTACTAACTCTATAGCTTCCATAATCCACTTGTGTTATACTTATACATTGCAGCATTGATTTATCTTTCAAGTAATTGAATGATTGGCTAAGGTGTTATTTCTAGTATTGATATTGTTACATTGATTGCCATTAACATTTATTGTGAAGTGATATATTATAATCATTGCCATTGCACAAGTTTGATTTACTTCATCATCATTTTTTCTCAATTGCTTATTATCAGAAATTCATTGATTATATGAAGTACTAACCAGCAAGTAAGCTTGCGCATGTATAGTTTTCTTGTTGCTTTGTCTCGAGTAGGTACACTTCTTGGTTACTATTTCCGGTTATCTTTTATCTTTATTGGCTATTAAGCTGAACTTTCTGATTGGGGGTGACTTGTGAGGGGGAATAATATTACTTAGCCACAAGCCTTTGCCTTCTAAAAACCCCAGGTCACCGGGGATGTCTCCCCTGGGCCTTACCTCCCTAAAGAGAAAGAGTTATCCCATTGAGGTGACAGTGGTGGGATAGTCTCAGTTACACCAGTTTGCCTTCCTTTCATCTGTCTTTTACCTTAACTACAAACTGTGTGATAACAGTCGAAAAATTGAGTTCTACATGTAATGGAAAGTATAGAGCCCCGCAATGGCACTTTAAGTTAGAACACATTGAGTTCCATATGCAAGGAAAGTAAAATACACCGCAAATGCATTCCCCCATCAAGCGAGGAATTTATTAATTATTTGTTAAAAAGGTCCTTGATTTTTATGGAGAAGCATTTCATTTCTCTCAGGACCTTAGGGAAAGCATCTAGAAGGATTATATTAGGCTTTTAACTTTTTCCAGCCACAACACTTATGGGCCTTCAACCCCTTCTCCCCATGAAATGAGGTACAAGCCCTTCTTGGGGTCAATGAGCCCAGGAACCCCAAAAGATGAAGAAAAGAAAGGGGAGAGGCATGGAAAGTGGTAAGTATGTGCGAGAATGGTACAATGACCCTTCAAGGAGACCCCCAATAGAAACCCTTTTCCCTATAGTGACCCACTTACTAGGAAACCATGTCAACTACCAAGGTGAAATGAGGAAAAAGGCATAATTTTCAAGCAAAAATTTTCATAATAAAAAAAGGACTCTTTGCAGCATGCTCAAATGCTTCAATTATTAAAGTGACACTTACCATGAGACTGGACTTGTTACCTCATGAAACAATACCTGCTGTCCTTTCTGGGCCAAGATGGTGTGGTGGACGCTGCTACATTGTTGTCAATGAATGGTGATGTGTGGTGGAGATGAGGGGCTCTATCTGCTCAATGTGGTTTCCACTCCACAACAATGCTTTTGAAAGATTCCACATCTACATCCTCCAACTCTGCCCACCTATCCTCTAGGGCTCCATGAAGTAGATGTTCAAAAAACTAGTGTAGGTTTGCTAGTATCCTCTTAGAATATACATCTCTCATGGCACACTAGGTCCCTAGTCCCGTCCCTTATTCCTCATTGACTCAATCCCTCAGTTTTTGGGTTGCCACAAGTGGTCCCCCTAGTGCTAGTGCATCTATTGGCCTCACCAGTCCCTTATATTTACAAATACACATGCATAATCAATATCATATATCTCATAAATAAATCACAAAAACCTAGACATATCATTATATGCTAGTATAAACACTAATCAAAATTTTATTACTTACCAATATGTGCCTAACCCTCTACTATGGGCCTCTTTAGATTATGGGCTACTTGCAAATCCATACAAACATATAGATTCTCCTTAAAAACCACAATTTGTAGCTCCTAAGTAGAAAATAAAGTAGTAGTGAAGACTCTCTCCACTACATCCACACCAAGCCTTACTATTGGCTCTCCCCATTGCTGCATCTGGGGCTCCTTCATCGATCCTACCTTGATCATGTGCTATAGTCGAATAAATGGTGCACACTTAGAAAACAAGGCACATATTAGGGTGCCAAAAATGATCTCTCCTCCCCTCTACTCATGGAAATGGTTTTGTTGAGTCTTTAACACTCCCAATAGCATAGATTCCCATGCATAGTGAGCCCCCCTAGCAACCCTCTCAACCAGACACATCTAGCCACTTGAGATCAAATGGGGGGCATGTGAACTACCCACCCTCACTACCATATGGGTCGTAGCCCAAAACTCTAGATTATATATCTTCACTATGGGGCTACTCCATCAACTTTATCCATCCCCTATTCATTATTATGTTCTATTAGTGCCTCTTCAATCATGCCCCCCCTGTTAGTAAAGGTCAAAGGTCAATCACCTCCCTAGGGATGGGGAACTCAAATAGGCAATATATATCTAAGAGGGTAAGCTCCATTCATTGCCTCCTCACCATAAACTAACCACCATCAAGATTCTACATCCTGACTATACTTTCTATCAGTCCCTCCCCTGTCCACATCAAAGGGAATTGAAGGTACTTAAGTATCCTATATGCTATTAATAGTCTCTATACTCAAGGCTCAACCATCACCTTGGATATTGGCTCCTTGATATCCTACTCTTTCCATTGGATTAATATTAAGGGAACCTACCAAAATCACACAATAAATATCACCAGTCTTATGCAAGTTTTCCTTTCTTTGTTGTACTGTTCCACATGAATCCTCCCTTTAAATATGCATAATCATGTACCTCCTAGTTACAATCTAGAGTGAATTTATCGCATGACTAAGGGACTCCTTGAGCATGTGATAGTGCAACTATTTTGTAAACAATTGCACCATATGGGACAACAATTCATAACATAGTCATGCAATTTTATCGCATGACCATGAGACCCTTTTGTTGTGAAATGGTGCATTTTTCAAAGGAATAGATGCACTATTCATGCTTCTATTCCTTCACAATCCATGTGACATAGTGAAACCTCTATCAAGGTTCTATACAGGCCAATTTGTGCCTAAAACTAAAAATTAAATGGTTGAAAAGTTAGAGGAGGAAGAGAGGACCAACATAACAATTGTATAATTAAATTTCAAAGGTCCAATCTCTCAGAATGTGCATTGAATCCTTAGGTCAACTTCACCAATTCATACATAGTGTTGAACAAATGAAGTTTAAAATCCATGCCCAGACCTATTTATAATGTGTTTACCTAATTTTTCTTTTGGTCCATAGATAAACTCATGAGCTCCATCTTTCACGCCATTTGCACCATTGGATTTATTTTCTCAAGAGATTTTAAGTTGTGGTATTGGTTTTATATGTGTGGGGTTTTTCTCTTAGTAGCCATTTTCTCACCATTTCTTTAGGCTCATCGATGTCCCTTTCAAGTATAATTCTTCAAACTAGCATTTAGACATCATATTTCCCTCTATTTGTGTTTCAATAGCCTTGTTTGAYRCCCTGCAAATATGGCCTTAGGTTCTAACCTACTCATTCAAGTTTCMTCACCCTTCCAAGWTGCATTATATGTTTACCCAACAACAATACTCCACCTTCATGGGTTACCTCAATTGAGCACCCCTTTGCATGTTGGAACCCATTTTTCGACTTCCCCCTTCAAGATCATAAATCTTTATAGTTCACATCATAGAGCTAGACTCATATTTTCCTCTCATACTCATGCTAACCTATTCCCCCGAACCCTCGAGAAGATTCTATTGGTTTAGCACACTATGCTTCCCCTTATGTTATTGATCTCTTGTATTATTCATGCATTGTATATCATTTGAATTTTAAATCTTCATTTATTTTCGTGTTAAGGAGACCAACCCTTGGTTCCCCACCCCTAGTTACCTCCATCTATTTCCTTCTTTTTGTATGCATAGTTTAAAATTGCTTGGTCACAATTGGGAACCTGTCTCCTTGTCTATAATGTATCCATATTATTTTATTCTTTATAAAAGAAAAAAATTCAAAAACATCAACAAAACATCAAAAACCAATACATGGTAACTATCACTACTTGGATTCATATTTTCAACATTATCTATTTATTATGACATTAGTTCTTTGTTCAAATAATAGTGCATATCTATAGATGTTGAACACCATAAGGAAAATTCTCACACACAAAGATACAATATCAATGCATCGATGTTTACACTGTTAAAACCATCAAAGAGGGAAACAATCCATGGTTGCAAGGTTCAACCAACATGGTCACAACCAACATGGCCATCTGAGACAATATATCAATGCAAAAGGAAAATATATTACATCGACATCTCTCACAATCAATCACTAACAAATTCCCCTCTGTGCTCTTTAATTAGATTACATGGACCAATCATGTGTTAATCCACAAACCCAATTGTTGATATTTTGATGTAACTACATAAGATATTCTTTTGTATTTTTATTGGTCAAACCTTGAGAAGGTTATTGTAATCTTATTGTATAAATCGGCTCAAAAAAATTTATTATTTTATTGTTATCCTTATTGTAAAAGTCAAAACGGACCCTCTTAGGGTTACGTCTTTTCGGGAGTCAAGTTATGTGTATAAATAGAGGTCGAGTTCCTCTAATTTATATACACACACAACTCGCCTTCTCTTGTGTATTTGAAGCATAGCAAAGGAGGTCTAGCGCAGGAGGTCTTGGTTTCTTGGTCATTGGTATCTTGGTCTTGGTCTATTTGTGGAGAGCTATAACGTGAAATTGTACTAGTTGAAGGAATCTATACTGAAGAATTGGTTGTTGGGTTTTCTCCCCCACGAGGGTTTCCCAAGATATATCTTGTGTTCTATGATTGTTTATCTTTCAGTGATCCTATTACATGCAATTGCTAATGAATGTTAACGAAGATAAATGTAACTTCTAAAATTATAAGATGGTATCAGAGCACGCCTGAATAGAAGACAATTCACAGATATAGAAGACAAAAGGAGTCATTTTTATTGATAGGAGTGGTTTCCGGACAAGACAAGACCACCAACAAGTGTGCCCTAGTGGATCACATTTTTTCCCTAGATTAGATCTTTAGAATACAGAATTTGTGATTTAGGGGTAGGATTGTTGATGATTACAACTGTGTGAGACATCCTCCAGGACACAGACCTGAGAGAACCCATGAGTTGGGTGTGTGGTTCCTATCTAAGAATGAACTGGAATGTTTTGCTGGCCTCCTCTGTGTAGAGAGTTGAGAGGATACTCCAGATGATTCTCCTGTGTAACGCAGTGAGAAAGAAGATCTGCTGAGTTGGACGTACCTGTGGCTGAGCACAGGTGAACGTGTGGAAAATCCCATGAGCTGGGTGCATCATTCTGAGATAGAGATGAAACAATGTATTAGCCTCCTCTGAGCAAAGAGTTGAGATGATGAACTCCAGATGATTCTCATGTGTAACACAGTGAGAAAGAAGATCTGTTGAGTTGGACGTGCTTGTGGCTGAGCACAGGTGAATGTGATCCTAGTGGATGAGCACTAGTGAGTGTGGTTCTCCTATGAGACATAGTGAGATAGAGATGTAGACATCCCTGTGGCTGAGCACAGATGGATGTGCCCCTAGTGCCTGAGCACTAGTGGGTGTATGAGATCCATTACTATATTTTTCAAGAGTCAGACTTACCTTTAACCCTATTTGTAATGTAAAGGGTATAGGTCGGCCCCACCTTAATGTAAAAGATAATTAATATGGTAATTATTAATTATATTGTGAGTTATTGAGGTCGGACCTGTTGTGCCAATAAACACCATTGTTGATAGGTTGAGTCTAATATAAGTAAAGGTAAATTCCCCATTGAGGAATCATAACACAAGTGTGAGTTTGGAAATTTCAGCAAGTACTTACTTCATTGGAAAAGTGCGCACCTCTCTTGGGCACTAGTCTTCTAGGGTTTGTAGGGACCCTTTTGTGTGCTAGTATTCTATGGTGGTGGAGGTATTTCTCTTGAAGAATATAACAAAGGATTGGCTGGGTTTTCTTCCCTTTTTGAGAAGGGTTTCCCAGGATACTTCTTATGTACTTGTGCATGGTGTGTCTTCTTGTGATCTTGGTCACTGCAACAACTTGTCTATGGTTTAAGTAAACTGCTAAAAATGGAATGAAATTCATGCTTAAGCCTAGCATATTGAAAAATCAACATGGTATCAGATCATAGGTGTTGAAGAACCCATTGCACAAGCAATTTTCAGCCATCTTCTCTCTCCTGCAAAACTGTACGACTCTCCTAGGGTTTCCAGAAATTTCGTACGGCCTACCTTTTTGAGAGGTTTCAGCACTTGGCACTTGGACATTGGGGATAAAAAGAGAATAGGAGTGTACGGCCTCCTTCAGTGCACCTCCAACAAGCTTCAAATTGCATTTCCGAGCATTTTGACTTTTTGTCCCTAGGGTTTTTAGGGTTTCGCTAATTTCTTCAGAAAATTTAGAATTAGGGTTTCTGCAACTCTTTGAAGGAGCTCTTCAGCTCACCAGTGTTCTCCTATCTTTTAAAGGCTTATTGTTGGCAGTCATAAGTGCAACAAAACCTAAAATTGCTAGCCTAGCTTAGCCGTTAGGTTTTCTAGCCCAAGTTGACAAGGGTTTGTGAAGAATCTAAAATTATGATGAACAAAATCATGATGGAAGACAAGCTTGATGGATCAAGAAAAATCAGTTCCTATAAGTCAAGACTTCAAGGAAATGAAGACATCAACATCTCATCACTCTCAGGTATGGTCCCTACCAATGATAATACTTGGTTAATTGACAGTGGTGCCTCCAGGCACATGATCGGTTTTAGAGATCACCTAACAAATTTTGTTGAGAAAGAGACACATCTACATGTTGTCCTTGGAGATGATGCCAGATATAATGTGAAAGGGTTTGGAACTTCTACCTTCCAACTAGATTCAGATATGCAACTTCAATTAAAAGATGTACTATATGTACCTGGAATGAAGAGGAACCTTGTCTCCATTTCTGCCTTGGAAGACAAAGGCTACAAGATTACCTTCTCAGAAGGAAGAGTTCTTGCATGGCACAAAGACTCACATATAAATTATGCCAAGGTAATTGGTTTCCAAGAAAACAACTTGTACAAATTAACCATCAGACCATTCCAGGCCCTGCTACATGACACTATCAGCTTGAGTGAGCTATGGAATAGAAGACTTGCTCACATTCATTTTAGATCTCTCCCATCTCTAGGGAAAATGGTAACATGTATTCCAGAGATATAGATTCATCATAAAGGTGTTTGAAAAGGTTGTTCTCTTCAAAAAAATGTTAAAGGATCCTTCTTGAGCAGTGACAACAGATCCAAGGAAATCTTGGACTTGATACATTCAAATGTGTGTGGGCCAATGCCTTTTGCATCTCTGAATGGGTACTTGTACTATGTACTCTTCATAGATGATCACTCTTGAAAAACTTGGATTTACTTCCTGAAGAAGAAGGATGGAGTCCTTGCAAAATTTCAAGAATTCAAAGATTAGGTTGAGAACCTGACCGGAAGAAAGATCAAGGTACTAAGATCAAATAATGGAGGAGAATACACCTCCAAAGATTTCAACAATTTTTGTATTGAAGCAGGGATCAAGAGGGAGTTCATAGTTCCTTACAGCCCTCAACAAAATGGGGTTGCAAAGACAAAAAACATAACTATCATTGAGGCAACCAAAGCAATGATACATGATCAAAGTCTACCCTATGACTCTATGGGCAGAAGCATGCATGAAAACAGTGTATGTTCAAAACATGAGTCCTCATCAGATCTTGAAGAACATTACTCTAGAAGAAGCCTTCTGTTAAGGTCCTAACCCGCACATAGGTAGATTAATGTATTCGGATGTAATAAAGGTCAATATTAATAAGACCTTTCAATAAAATAGAATAAGGCGGATGTAAGAAGACCT
>JZKD02S1703594.1:189000-205948 GCA_000966675.3 Picea glauca
TATATCATTTCTGTGTATTGTGAAGATTATGCTGGATATTTCACTGTTATTCTGTTATTTCTAGCATTTCGTTTCTGTTCTGCATATTTTATATATCTGGTATCTTGCACCTTCACTAGAGTGAAGCCTGAGATTGGACACTTCAGAATATTTGGATGTCCAATATATTTTCATATACCCATAGAGAAGAGATCCAAGCTAGACCCTTCATGGAGAAAGGGCACATTTGTAGGATACATTGAATCCTCAAAGGAATATCGGATCTACATTCCTGGTCAAAGACAGATTGAAATAAGCAGAGATATTAATTTTGAGGAAGAGATAGCCTTCCAAAGATACAAAGAATATCAGATGGAAATTGATAGTGAGACAATGCCTTCTCCTCCTTCAGCAGTTCATAGGAAGACAAACATTATTCCAGTCGATTCAGTTGCTCCAGTTGATCCAGTTGTTCCAGCTGATCCAGTTGCTCCAATTGACACGCCCAAAGATATTACAGTTGGACATAAAAGGCCTGCTTGGGCCTGACAAACTCTACAGGAAGCAGAGGGACATAAAGACCCTCAAGTAACAATTAGAGAGAGCAAGAGACCAAAGAGATTCTCAAGATACCTTTCAGCCATGACCCACATGATTGAATCCAAGCCATCTTGTCATGGAGAAGACTCAAGTGAAAAAGTATGGAAATATTCCATGACAAAAGAATACCAATCTATATTGAAAAATGATGTATGGGATATTGTTCCAAGACCAGAGGGAAAGTCTGTAGTAACTTCCAAATGGATTTATAAAATCAAGCATGCAGGTGATGGAAGCATCGAGAAATACAAAGCAATATTTGTAGCCAGAGGGTTCTCACAAGTAGAGGGAGTTGATTATGATGAGACTTTTGCTCCAGTAGCCCGATACACTTTCATCTGTTCTATGGATGGATCGATGTAAAGACAACCTTTCTCAATGGAGAAATTGAGGAAGAAGTTTATATCGAGCAGCCAGAAGGATTCGTTATACACAATGAAATATCTCATGTGTGCAGGTTGAAGAAGGCTCTGGACGGACTAAAGCAAGCACCACGTGCTTGGTACGAGAAAATGGATGGATTCCTGATGAGTTTGGGTTTCAACAAAAATGTTGTTGATCCAAACCTATATTATCACATTGATGACAATGAGTGCTTGATCTTGGTCCTATATGTGGATGACCTTTTCCTCACTGGTTCAGAGAGACTCATTGTTGAATGCAAACAAGCATTGACTGCTAAATTTGAGATGAAGGATTTAGGATTGATGCATTACTTCTTGGGACTAGAAGTATGGCAGAGGACAGATGAGATTTTCCTCAGTCAAGGAAAATACACTGTGGAGATATTGAAAATGTTCGGTATGACAGAATGCAAATCCATGCCTACACCAATGGTGATGGATTTGAAGAAGATAAGTGATACTGATTCAGGAGAGATTGATCCACACTTGTATAGATAGTTGATTGGATCACTGATGTATCTGGTTAACACCAGACCAGATATATGCTATGCATTGAATGTGCTTAGCCAGTTTATGAGCCAACTGAGACAGACTCACTGGATAGCAGCAAAACATTTATTGAGATACCTATGAGGAAGAGTTGGTTATGGCCTAAGATATGCCTCCAGTGTAGACTTGAGCCTGCAGGGATATGCCGATGCAGATTGGGCAGGGAGAGCATTAGACAGGAAAATCACCTCCGGTTGTTGCTTTACTTTGGGGTCTGCCATGGTTTCTTGGTGTATCAGAAAATAGAGCTCTGTGGCATTGAGTACCGCAAAGGTAGAGTACATTGCATTGAGCGTAGCAATCCGTGAAGCAGTGTGGCTTCGAAAATTTCTGACTAATTTATTCGATCATGAGATGGATCCTACTATTATTCATTGTGATAACCAGATCTATGTGAAGCTCTTTGAGAACCCTGCGTTTCATGATAGGTCGAAACACATCGAGATAAAATATTACTATATCAGAGATATGGTGCAGAGGAAGACAATACACTTGCAATACCTTCCTACCCATGAGCAGATCGCAAATGTCTTCACCAAACCGCTTGCCAAGACAAAGTTCGAGTATTTTCGTGATAGAATTGGCCTGATGGAGAATGCCTCCCTAACTGAGAGGGAGTGTTGATGATTACAACTACGTGAGACATCCTCCAGGACATAGACCTGAGAGAGAGTCCATGAGTTGGGTGTGTGGTTCCTATCTAAGACAGAATTGGAACATTGTGCTGGCCTCCTCTGTGCAAAGAGTTGAGATGATACTCCAAATGATTCTCCTGTGTAATGCAGTGAAAAAGAAGATCTGCTGAGTTGGATGTGCCTGTGGCTGAGCACAGGTGAACGTGTGGAAAATACCATGAGCTGGGTGCATCATTCTGAGACAGAGATGAAACGATGTGTTAAATTCCTCTGAGCAAAGAGTTGAGATGATGAACTCTAGATGATTCTCTTGTGTAACACAGTGAGAAAGAAGATCTGCTGAGTTGGACGTGCCTGTGGCTGAGCACAGGTGAACGTGATCCTAGTGGCTGAGCACTAGTGAGTGTGGTTCTCCTATGAGACGTAGTGAGATAGAGATGTAGACATCCTTGTGGCTGAGCACAGATGGATGTGCCCCTAGTCGATGAGCACTAGTGGGTGTATGAGATCCCTTGCTATATTGTTCAAGAGTCAAACTTACCTGTAACCCTATTTGTAATGTAAAGGGTACAGGTAAGCCCCACCTGAATGTAAAAGATAATTAATATGGTAATTATTAATTATATTGTGAGTTATTGGGGTCGACCCTGTTGTGCAAATAGAGACCATTGTTGATAGGTTCAGTCTAATATAAGTAAAGGTAAATTCCCCATTGAGGAATCATAACACAAGTGTGAGTTTGGAAATTTCAGCAAGTACTTACTTCTTAGGAAAAGTGTGCACCTCTCTTGGGTGCTAGTCTTCTAGGGTTTGTAAGAACCCTTTTGTGTGCTAGTCTTCTATGGTGGTGGAGGTCTTTCTCTTGAAGAATATAGCAAAGGATTGGTTGGGTTTTCTTCCCTTGTTGAGAAGGGTTTCGTAGGATACTTCTTGTGTACTTGTGCATGGTGTTTCTTCTTGTGATCTTGGTTGCCACAACTTGTCTATGGTTTAAGTAAAATGCTAAAAATGGAATGAATTTCATGCTTAAGCCTAGCTTATTGAAAAATCAACAAGGATGACTACCAGAACCAAGATTGATGAGAAGATTGAGGGAGCTTACAACTTCAGAGCCTGGAGGTACAAAGTATCTCTCCCCCTAGAAGAACATGATATAGAGAAGTTCACTAAAGAAGAGGTTTCATAACCAGAGGGACATGAGGCTAAAGAAAAGTACAAGAAGGATATTGTTAAAGAAAAGAGGATTATTGCAGACTCCATTAAGGACTATCTTATTCGTCACATATCTTCATTATCCACTCCAAAAGAAATGATGGATGCCTTAACCTGACTGTTTGAAGGCAACAACATCAACCAAAGAATGACCTTGAGAACTCAGTTAAAGAACATGATGATGCAGAATTCATAAACCATCCACTCTTACTTCTCAAGAGTGAACCATATCAAGGAGCAAATAGAAGCCATTGGTGATACAGTGAATGGAGAAGAAATGGTGATGACCACCTTGAATGGCCTCCTAAGTTCACGTGGTGCATTTATTCAAGGGATATGCTCAATAAGGAAGCTACCCAAGTTCAATAGGCTATGGGAAGATTGCAACCAAAAAGAAGCAAGGACAACAACAAGAGAAAAGAAGATGACAGATGATGATCAAGACCTAACTGCCCAAACCAGGAAAGGAAAGAGAAAGAAAGAACCCTCCTCACCCAAGAAGTTTCAGAAGGGCAGAAGAAATAACCCAAATATTAGATGTTTCTGTTGTCAGAAAATGAGACACATTGCTAGGAATTGTTCCCTCATTCAGAGACCAAGGGAAAAGAAAGAAGGTAAAAAACATCATGTTCATACAATTGAAGATGATGAGCCACCCAAGAAGGTTGTAAGGGAATATGAATCAAGTGATGAGGAGTATTCTCTTATCTCATCCCTTACGAGAATTTTCACTCATGGAAGTAACATTTGGCTGGTGGACAGTGGTGCTTCCAAGAACATGACAGGTTATAAAGACTCCTTGTCTAACCTTACTCATAAGGGTTCACCGCATAAGGTGAAATTGGGAGATGACTATCAATATCTGATCAAAGGATGTAATGTCCGTTTACAAATAGGAGCTCCAGAAGAGGAGGCTTAATGGTCTAAACCGCCCCGTTAGACTATAGCCAGGGCCAAAGAGGGGTAAATAGGGTTACTAGAGGTCACTCCAGTCACATGTGTTATATTCGGAAAGTGACATTGAGCTAAAAAGGGTTAAAAGCGCTTTTAAGTCACTATGAGCTAAAAATAGAAGTCGACAATGAATTAGGGTTTCAATAGTGATTTAGGGTTTTGGAAGTCAACAACGAATTAGGGTTTTTGAAATTAACAATGAATTAGGTTTTCAACATGATTTAGGGTTTTGGAAAGCTATAAAGGAAGGGTCAGCGACCTAATTCATCTTTATGCAGATTATGACTTGTCATTGAGGAGAAGAGGCGCATCTCAGGAGAGATAGTTCAGTGTATTCCAGGAGGAAGACACCAGTTGGCTGATTTCGGTGTTGAAAGACACACCCTAGTCACTGGGAAGATCATCCAGGTCTTCGATCATTCTTCATTTATTTTGTAGTGCTCCCATACAACAGGGAAACCCCCTTTGGAACAAGGTAGAAAAGGCGCCCTAGGCCATAAGAATAATACCTAGAAGTCTGTTTTCTCCTAATCCTTCTCCTATGCCTGGAACAATCTCTTCTCCTCAAGATGGTGCGCCCTCCTACTGGAAACTCTCCTGAAGCTACACCCTAGCTCTCCCTGAACCTGTGGCTGATGTAGAAACCCTCTGTAACTGAATGGATCTGATGTAAAATGGTGAGGGAGGAATCTCTCACCTCCGTGACCAATATTGGACTAGGTTGGGTGAGATCTTTCAACATCGAGATTATCTCTAGGGTTTGTTAAGTCAAAACCCTCAAAACCCCCAAGTGCATGGGCTCACTAGCAAGAAGCCAAATATCAAAATGATAAACAACATAATGAGATAATAGAGGCCCCTATCTCTCTTTTATCCTCCCTTCTCACCTTGTCTCTCCAAAGTGAATTTTACTTTATTTAACTATTAATTAATTAATTAAATCACTTTAATTAATTAATTAACCATTTTACCTCTGAAAAGTAGTTTATCTCCACTTGTGGCTTCCCTGGCCACTGAAAGTCACTTCTCATCGTCCTATCCTATAGTGTCGTTCCTCCTGATTCCAATGAGATATTACACTAAGAGGTTCCTCCAAGTATTATGCCCAATATGACCTCCTTAGTGAATTTAATTAACCTATAGCCCAAAATAACTCAAAATCTTGGAAATCGTCGGAATGCAATGAAACCAAAGCCAAGCTATGAGGAATGGATCATTATGATGAAATAAGATGAGTGATGCAAGTCGAACCCCAAAATACCCCTCAATAGACCCTGTACTCGCTATGACCTCCATCTGGCTACTCTGGTCATCATAACACTCTGTAATACAATGATGTCCCAAAGTGGGGACATTACAATCCTCCCTGCTAGAATATTGCTTGTCCTCAAGCAATAACTGAATCCATCCAAATGTAATACTGGGGTCCCATGTCCACCTATGGGACACACAGTAGGCTCCATCCAAAGATGAACTATCACGCACTCCACCCCCTGGGTCCCATATCAGGACGTGAACTGCAATACCCTGTGAAGAATAATCTTGAAACATATCAACACCATGAGTCTCCTACACATGACACATGGCCTCATCCCAGAATGAGTCCATCCTCCGAGTCCATATCAATACCAACATGGTCTCCATCAACTGCACATGATGCTGCCATAGTGAGGTACTGCAAGACCTCCATGAAGCACCCTCAAGTGATGTGCTCTCCTCAACACTGAAGCTCAATGGAAAATCAAAATAACTTTCCCCTACAAGGGTCCACTTGCCTCCATCAGTTAATGAAATTCTCAACCCTGCAATCCCCAGGTCCCATGCTAGTGTCTTCCAAGGATCACCACGCTGGAGCTGCACTACTCTGACCATGATTGTCTGCTCTTTGTATACATACTGGATTCCCCCCTCCTGGATACTCAAGCTGGAATACCTGTGGCAACTGGACCTGTTGTCCATAAGCTGCATCTGTAAGAGAACCTCTATGGAATTAGTGTTAGAATTAGAGAAGTAAACCAGAAAATTAATGTCCTTTTAAATTCTGTTAGATAGAAAAACAAAGGTATTAACTAGGTCAAGCTTGAGAATTAAACTATTTAATTCTAGATAGTTAAATCGGACCAAGACATAAAGTGAAACAACAAGTAAGCTTACACCATTAAAATTATTTCTGAGTGTACACTATGTTCAGATCTAGAATTCTATTCATAAGCAATGATTAGAAAAACTTTTCTTAGTTAGCTAGATAGATCAGTTTTAATATTAGATAGCAGATCTAATCAAGTAGATAGTAGATCTAACAACAGATAACAGATCTGAGCAATTAATTATCAGATCTAATCAATGAAATAAATAGATCTAGCAATTTGGTATTAGATCTAAGGAATAGAATAATAGATCTAGCAATTTATGACAGATCTAAATAAGAGGATGACATATCTATGCAATAGGTAATTTAATCATTAAATTTCAAGCATATCTAAACTAGAAACACACATAGCTGCATCATAAACCAACTTACCTCTTAGTGTCTTACCTTTGAACAATGAAGGGGTTCATGCCTCACACAAGAGATGAATAGCCACTGAATATATGCTCAGAAAAAGTCCAAGATCATGGATCTACCTCATGGGTGAGATCTCTTGCCAAAGAGAATTATAGGACAGTTAAAATTCCACCAGAACTTCACACAAGTTTATCAAAAGAACATCCCACAAACCCTCATGCATAAGGAGGACAATACCAAGAGGGGGGATGACTGTCTTAAGGATGGCCCAACCACCTTACTTAGGGTGCCACGATCCTCACTGGAAATTCAGATAGGGGACGACAAGCTGAAGAAGAGGTTTTGCTGGCTAAAGAAAAGATGGCTGGCTGGTAGAGAGAAACAACACCAGAATTCTCAGTAGAAGACACTCACCATACTCATAGTAGAAAAAAACCAATCAACAAGGACCTGGAACAAACTCAGACACAAAAGAAAGGTCTAAAAGACTGCCACTAAAGGAGTCACTAATTTGATGCAAGGAGGCCGAAATTGTTGCAAAGAGGCTGCACTGTTGCAAGGAGATCAATCCACCACATTTAGGATAGAGAGAAATAATGTGTGTGAAAACTATCTCCATGCTCGATCATGATGATCAAAAGGGAGAAACTATCTCGCTCCATAGGACAAGCTCCTGCAATCCCACTTGAAACCAACCCAACGTGAAGTATGTGTCTCTCTGGCGCAACCTGGGTCATCATAAGGTGAAACAACCTACTAACAAAATGGACTCCCGGATCCCATGGAAAACTTGGAAGTTTATCACTTCCAATCCCCGCTAACTGCTCATGTGTCATACTAATCACTGTCGAAAGCCCTTCGTGCTCATCCCCATGAGAATCTGTATCTGTGTCGCCCTCTGATATGTTTGTTATCCCATGGCCTATGATGCTCACAATCATGAACAAAGACTCAATTGTCTGCCTATGATGATCCACCCCTCATCCTCACTGTCATAGTGCACCTCAATAATGTGTCTCTTACCTTTACCCCTACATCTATGATCTGGTTCCCAAGGTACTTTGCAGCTGTAGCAAAGTTTCTTTCTCCTAATGGGTGTAGGAATGCTCCTTTCTTCCTTCCATCTGCTAGTTGGTAGTGATTCTCTCTCTCCCATTTGTCTCAATAGTGCTCCAGTATGTTGTATGTCGGCTATCAACTCACGTAGGGCTAACTCCCATTCCTGTCTATCCATTTCTCCCTATGGAAGACCCCTCAAATTGGCAGGACTCTAAGCTCTGGATGCATTCACCAATCCCCACTGGCTGGGAGGATCAACGCTCTGATACCACTATAATGTTCCCAAGCCAAGATGCCAAGAACATGGGTTTTTCATGAATTTTTATGTGTTTTCTGGTTGTGGCATTTCATCAAACACTTTGCAGATTATAGTCTTTTAAGTTGCGCTAGGGCTTATACTGATGGGTTTATGTGTGTTTGCAACAATAATCAAAATAGATATAGCAATGTAACATACCTCAACAAGATTCAAGATCAACAATACAAGAGATAACCCAAAAATACTCCAGATCTGATTTTATTCATAACAATGGTTGTCCTCATACAAAATGGGGAAGATCTGGAATACATATAAGATAGTAGAGTGTCTGGCCTCCAAACTACAAGATAGAATAAGATCTAGGCTTCCAAAAGCCTCTCCAAGCTATAGACCAAAAACCTAGATAAACCAACTCATAACCCAACTGAAATGTGAAGATCTCCTTAGCAAAATGCTCCCCTCACTGGCTGAAGCAAACCAAGAATTCGGCCTCCAAGAAATAAAATGCTGAATCCCCTAAGAAAGGTGCCAAACTGTAGATTGGGCCAAGGGAAACCCCTTGGTAAAGTATCAGATTGAATGATGGAGATCTGACCTTCCATATCGTTGAATCATCTATCTGCGATGCACCCTCCTGGCTGTAGAATACCAAGAATTCGGCCTCTATGAAGATGGCCTCCAAACCCTCCAGAAAAGATCCCAAACAGTAGATCGGGCCACTGAAAACCCCTTGGTAGAGCCTTTGGCCGAATGATAGAGATATGGCCCTCCAAATGACTAGATCCTCAATCTATAATGCACCCTCCTCTCTCTGAACATGTACTGAGCACCAATAAATAAGATAACAGAGAAACCCCCTCTGGAACAGGCCAGAAAAGGTGCCCTAGGCCATACGAATAATACCTAGAAGTCTGTTTTCTCCTAATCCTTCTCCTATGCCTAGAACAAACTCTTCTCCTCAAGATGGTGCGCCCTCCTGAATCTATGCCCTAGCTCTCCCTGAACCTATGGCTGATGTAGAAACCCTTTGTAACTGAATGGATATGATGTAGAATGGTTAGGGAGGAATCTCTCACCTCCATGACCAAGCTTGGACCAGGTTGGGTGGGATCTTTCACCACCGAGCTGATCTCTAGGGTTTGTTAAGTCAAAACCCTCAAAACCCCCAAGTGCATGGGCTCACTAGAAAGAGGCCAAATATCAAAATGATAAACAACATAATGAGAGAATAGAGGCCCCTATATCTCTTTGATCCTCCCTGCTCACCTTGTCTCTCTGGGTGAGTTTCACTAAAGCAACAAGTGTTTGTTGTTGTTTGTTGGTAGTTTTCCTAGTAGTAAGTTTCCTTGGGTTCCCACTTGAGAGATTCATGATTACTTGTGCCAGAGAGACCCTACTAAACAAATGGGATTCCCAAGGGACTGATATCAATGAAGGGGTACATTTCTTGGGTTGGACAGGTCAGGAGGAAGAGAGCTAGTGGAAAATTGGGATAGTTGTACGAAAATGTCAGTGGGTTCTGAGTTTTATGAGTTGTGAGTGGACTGTGAAAGACCACCCTCTTTTGTGGATTACTAGCCTTAGTTCGAGGGTGATATGTTGTTAATATTTGGAACAACAAGTCTATAGTTGGGTGGAACATCTATCCCAAGCAGCTGGTTGCACAACTATTGTTAAAATATAAGTGTTTATCTATTTTCTCACATGTATTTATGAGCTAAATTGTTGTGCATGATCTTTGTAAATGAGAATAATAGATGTGCTGTTGTAATGAAGTTTATTAACTGTATTGTCATGATCATTTTAGCATGTTGTAAATGCATCTAAATAATGGTAACAATTAGAAACTAAATCTTTTTAATTTGTAGTTGAAAGCTACATGAAATTAGTTAATTGTAAATGGATTTAAAATAGTTAACATAAATTTCATTTTTATGATTTTTCCGCACCATAATTTCCCTCGGTTGGGCTAGGGGATGTTTTATTTTGACAAGAAAAGGAAGTATGTAGGAAGGATTTAGAGAGTCTCTGGATTTTCTTGAGGATTTGCCGAATTTTCATTTGATTTGTTAATGAGTTAGTGACCAAGGCTTGGATTAGGAGCCGAGAGTCTCCTATCACCAAGATTTCATTGATGCCTAGCTCCCGGGCTTGGATGAGGCCTTGCCAGAGACTCAAAGCTTCTGCCATGTTTTTGGTGTCTTCCCCTAATCCCAAAGAAAATACCTATTCTAGGATTTCGTCGGGGCCGTAGAGCACCCCTCCGCCTCTTGCCTCCCCTGTTGGGCTAGGGGATGTTACAACAAGTTCTTTCATAATATTTTGTATGAGTGGTTTATAGCTAACATATTCCATGGTATATTCTAGAATCTTTTGTAATCACTTCAACCACCTATATATATGAGGGATATAATGTAACTAAGGAGAGAGGTTGTTGTTGTTGCCAGTATTGTTCTTATGATTAGAATTCTATGTTGGATTTGTGTGATATCATTCATGCTATTAACATAATGGATAATTGGTCTACCTATGTATTTTTGTTTCTAATATATGTAGATGATCTCTATCTTCTTCTAATTGATCTGAATGTTGTTAGTTCCAATGGTTTAAATGCACACAATTAACAAAATAATAAGGAATGTTACCCCCACTAAATCATTAACACTTCAAACCTTAATCACATGGTAACTATCATACATGCTTTGAGAGAGCAATCAACATTACAATTCATATAAATTCACAAAAGACACCAACATTTGCGCCCACACAACAAAAATAGTTTCTACAAGACATAATAGGAGTCATGAGGGAATTTATGTGTTCTTAGGATACTAACCCAAAGGATTTCGATAGATCACTTACCTTGATTAGGCCAGTGCGTAGATGCCAAAACCTACCAACACAAGCAATTGAAGAAGAAGTCCGAGGTTGGATGAAGACCTTCCTGCACATATTGGAAGATGAACAAATTGTAGCCAATCTCAAGGAGGTACTTATGCAACTTCTAGGAGAGGCTACCCTAACTATCGATGAATCATTGTATTAGGTGCAAAGAAGGTGGTCCACCAAAATCTATGTACTGCTATGTGTATGCAGGTGGATAATCTTAGAGATAAAGGACCCACCAAATTTTGATGATAGGATTAACACACAAGATTTTGTGGCTCAGGTGGAAAACTAACTCATGCCCATGTTGAGAATTTTAGTGCTATACCTTTCTTTAGCAAATACCATAGCACAAAGGAGGGAAACATGTGAGTCAATGTTGCATTCATGGGAAGCAACAATAGAGATGCTATAGACCCATTTTCTGTCAAACTTAAGGGTCCCACTAATAGATGAAAGTCTATCCCTTATAATATGCCTCTAAGGTTTGACAAAACTTCTAACCTACATAGACATGTGGATCATTGTGTGAGTCATTGGATGGTGAACTTTGCCCGAATCCAATTTAAATGGGTGCATTTATTGTGCACAGTTTAGAGCCATTATCAAGGAACTAGTGCCTATAGGAGGAAGTGTTTCAACACACGTGGTATTGGTCAAAACTATAAGAAAGGTTTCACACTATTTTCTAATGTTGTAGGTTGAAAACATAGTATTATAGGTTGCTTCATTACATTTAGTGTTACTCTTTGATGGATCACTTGTAGCTCCTAATTTTAGGCTCCATAGAGGGATAGTCCGCAAAGGGAGTTAGCAGAGTTAAATAGTTTAGAGGATAAACATACAAAGGTTGATCCTGTAGATTTAGAAGAAGGTATCAACCCTATAGAGGAGCTATTGCACCTACACTTTAAGGAAATATAAGGTCACCACATAATTTAGGATATAGGGGATACCACTAGCTCAATGTACTACCATGAGTCACTAGTGACATATTACATTGGTTAATATTGGGACCGAGGAGGAGTTGAAACTTATAACGATAGGGAACTGTTGAGATGAGGGCACAATCATAGATATTATAAATCTACTCCAATAACACATAGATCTATTCCCCACAAGGTTGTCATGTAGGAATGGTAAGTTAATAGTAGGGGAAAGGAAACAAAGTATCAAAGTTTATACTACAAGGGTAGGTGTTGTGATGGTTTTTTTGGCTAGATACCATCAAATTATTTAGAAGCAAGGTCAAAAGGCATGGCATGACTGACATATCCAACAAGTAATTTTCACAAGAAGATATGGTTCTAATGCATAATCACAAGTTCTAGAAACACCATAGGAAGTTAAGAATGCACTAGTAGGGACCATATAAGGTGTTTCTAATTACTAGCAAGGACACAATAAAACTAGCATAGCTTGATGGAACATTGAAAAAGAAATGGGAAAACAGTGCTCACCTAAAACACTATGTGGCCCCAACCCTTACAGAACTACCCTAAGCTCTTTGGGTGGAAAAATTAAGAAGACGGGGTGTGGAAAAAAGTATGTATTATGGTTTATTTTTTATTAAGAAGACTAGGAGTGGAAAAATGTATGTATTTTGGTTTTTGTTTTTATGTGAAGGTTACTTGTTTCCATCACCTCATCTTTATTAAGAAGACTGAGTGTGGAAAAAAGTATGTATTTTGGTTTTTATTTTTATGTGAGGGAACTATCTATTTCCATAGCCCTATCTTTATTAACAAGACTCTTTATTAACAAAAAGTGGTGTCGAAAAAAATATGTATTTTGGTTTTTATTTTTACGTGAGGGTTACTTATTTTCATCACCTAGTCTTTATTAAGAAGAAGGTGTGTGGAAAAAGTATGTATTTTGGTCTTCATTTTCATCTTTATTAAAAAGGTGGGGTTATGCACTTTCATTTTATTAAGAAGACTATGTGTGAAAAATGTGTGTATCTTGCTCTTCACTTTTATGTGAGGGTTACCTACTTCCATCACCTCATCTTTATTAAAGAGAAGGGTTGTGGAAAAAAGTATGTATTTTGGTCTCCATTTTCATCTAAAATGTGGAGTTATGTAGTTCCATCTACTCATCTTTATTGAGAAGATGGGTGTGGAAAAAAATGTATATTTTGATCTCCATTTTCACCTTTATTAAAAATGTATGTAAAAAAGTGTGAAACATTTTATTAAGAGGGTAAGTATTATCACTTCATCTTTATTAAAAAGATGGTTGTAAAAGAACACTTTTATTAAGAGGGTAAGTGTTACTCAATCATCACTTCATCTTTATTAAGAAGATGGCTGTAAAATAACACTTTTATTAAGAGGGTAAGTGTTACTCACTGAACCATCTGTCAGGTAAATTATTTCACTTTTCTAATGACCTGAAAACATTAAATTGTTAGACCAGGGTTCGTAATCTTAGAGCTACTACACTATATGTGTGGGTAAGAATTTTCTAAAGACTATTCAAAAGAAGCCAAATTACTCTATCTATAAAACTCTCTACTTTCAAAATGCAGGAAAGGATATTTAACCATTAATTTCATCTATTCTATTTTAACCATCCACTGTCTACAACTAATGCTAAGCAAACTATTTAATCTATGCCAAACTAGAGAAATGTAATTTAAATACCAAACATAACTCTAATCTTTCCTTCAAATCATCTAAATTCTATTTTATCTTTTAATCAGAACTCCTATCCTATTCTATCATCTATTAATTCACAATTCATCTATTAGAAATGCAGAAAGAAATGTTTTAATCTTAATCACCAAATTCTCTTCTATCTTTTAGTCATCTACAATGCTGTGGGTGCTAGTGGAGAAATACTCTATGAATCTAGATCTAAAAATAAATATTTAAAATTCACTGTTCAAAAAGGAAATATTAAACTTCTAATTAACTGAAGTAATCATAACAGTGTTGAACAAGTACAAAACATAGTAACTAGTGCGAAATGGGTACGGAACACTAACAACAACTCTATTCTATTTGTAAATCTATTTCCTATGGAAGGGAAATCCTATGAGATTGTAAGGATAAATTTAATCTACGCTATCCTGATGTCATATCTTAATCTACAAAATCACAACTAACTCTTAAATCCAATCCACTAATCATCCACTAACTATAAATTCAATCTAAGTCACTAACTCTGCAATTTCCTTCAATCGACCTGTGTAAAAGTAAATGATAAAAACTAATCAGACTTCCTTACATTCTGGTTTTAAACTTACAGACTACCAATTAAATTCATTGAAATTCAACTACCACGCGTGAATCTATCCATATTAACAAGAATTCAAATGATCCAAGCCTTATGAATTAATTTAAAACCTTTTTTAATTCTACCATTCACTATCTCTATCCTATAGTTCAATCTACGACTTTGGAAAATTGATGATTCAATCTACAAAGCACAAAACATGTTATTAAAATCTATCTGCCAACTATCCTACACTCTGTGCACATAGATTACTCTACAGAATTACAATGCCATGCGATCTAAATTATAACAGAATTCAATCTAACAGTTGCATATTTAAATCATAAAAACATGGAACAATTTCTACAGTGATTATTTCTACAGAAAAGACAATCAACATCTACTTTGTATATCTACTAAAAATGGAGAGATCATCTACCTCTGGTGGTGGGCCCTCCCACAGAGACAGAGATCCTTGTTAACGTTTCAGAAAAGAACGATCTACGCTACCATATCCATTCAACAACTATTGCAAAAATGATTAATTCATGTGTTCAATATTTAACCAGGCATCAATTCAGAGAGAAAACCATTATCATTCTATTTAGCAAAAGTCTCAGTCGAAGTTTTTCAAAATTAATTGCCCCCTTCATACCGGGGCATACCCATCGTTTTATAATGTTTTTAATCGTCGTTTTTGGATCAGCGATCCTCCATCTAAGCTAACTACCAATGCTAAAAATGGAAAAGCCATGCAGAGTATTAATTACATAATAAACTTGAATGGGCGATCTCATGGCACGGAGTGTCACGAGATTCGCTTCTAATAACAACTTCCAGTAAATTCTCTACATACGTTCTTCTCTGAATAGGAGTCCATCTTGTATGCTGAAGTGGCATCAAACTTTTATGAAGCTTCATGAGCAAAAGGAGGCTGCGTCAGCATGTGATAATCTGCAATAGAGTAGTCAAAAAGAGCTACATCCCAATATTGCATTAGTCCATTAATCATAGTATGCATTCTTTTAATTAACATTCAAAAGATTAAAACATTTGCAAAATGTATTAAAATATGATCTTTTTACCTTAGAAACATGGTTAGGTAGGGCAAAATGATATAGGCTAGAAATGTAGAAAAATAGATAGATGTTTGTCAAAATGAGATATAAGATGTTGGTAACTGGTGCAAAATAGGTGAGAAACAAGTCAAAGATATGCAAAAATAGAGGTCATATTCATGGCCCAACATTTCTCCCAGGCTGAAGTATTGCATGTCCTCATGCAACAGGACTAGGAACAGGGGAATTAATGAGAACTTGGAAACCATGAATTGTTTGTATCTTCAACTTTCTAACTTGCTTCTTTAATCTTCTGATCTGTGCTTGTCTCTGATGAGCAATCTTCTCAATCTTCTGCATCTTCTTAAGAAACTCTGTCTGCCTTCCTTTTAGCCACTCTACCTTAGCTCTCAGATGAGTGTTTTGGATTATTCTCAACTCATTTTCGGTTTCTATATGCCTATTAAGAACTTCATATTCTTGAAGTTTCTCCTTTAGGCGCACATTTCTTCTTACCAGTCTGCCAAGGGAAATACATCCTTTTTCACTTCGAGAATCAACATCTATAGAAGAAAAACCTTCTGAATTTCCATCAACATTCTCTTGCATTAGTGTAGACATTGATTCATGTACCTCAGGGGCCTCTTCTATTTTCTTACAATCTTCAACTTCCTTTTCAACAGAACCTTGAACAACATTCAAAACAGAGTTAACAAGGTTTTTGATAAGGTCTTCACTAGCTACAGGATGTTGAAAGTCAAGAACATCAATTGTAGGGTTACCAACGAGGTCCTGAACATCCTGTTTTGGAACAATCTCTTCCTCCTCAGGAATTTTCCCAAAGTCTTCAACACCTTCTGCCCGTCTGTGAACTTCTTTTAATAATCGTGACATGCTCCAAGTTGGACTTGGCTGGAAATCTATTCCCACTGTAGGAGCTTCCTCCAGGTTAGCAATTTTACTTCTGGTCATAGGATTTGAATGAGAAGGGTTAGCTAAAGACTTCTTTTTTATTCTTGGTTTAACAATGAAGTCCTCGACTCTGTCAGAGTCAAGGTCTTCATCCAATCTCAGCTCAAAATGAAAAGGGCTAGGCGGTTTATCTTTAGCTGCTTCTGACTCAATATACTCCATCTTTTCCTTACCTGGATTTGGCTTCTCCATACACTTGTCTTCATTTTCCTTTGTATTTTCATTATCTGGTACTGGAGCTTCAGAGGTATCAGGGGAGAATAGCACTCTCGATCGCTTTTTACTTTCAGAGGGTGTTTCTGGTTCAATAATATCATGCTTTTTCTTTGTTCCATGTCTTTCAGAATTAACAGATGCAGGGGGTTCGAGTAATTTAGAGGCACACTAAAGCTGAGTTCGTCTATTAGATAAAATTGTAGCCTTACTGACTTTCGGCTTTGACCCCGACTTCTTAGATTTACCAGGTTTAAAATTCCCTTGAAGACACCCTTCCCAGGTTAAATCTTTAGCTTCCAACGCAAATGAAACAAGCATTTTAATTAACCCATGGTGAGACAAACTACCCTTAGGATTAGTTGTACTTTTCTGAATCTGGTTTGCCATTTTTCCCAGGGTTTGGAGCAGATAATATGGAATGTTCATAGGGGCAGTTCCTT
>JZKD02S1703594.1:233913-245886 GCA_000966675.3 Picea glauca
AGATTGAGGTATGAGTTTCTACTTAGCGTGGGGGGTGGGATGTTGTGAGGGATGCTAATGAGGTGGAACATAGATGGAGGGGGTAGAGAAAGGAGGAGGTAAAGGGATGGGATGATACAAAAAAACCCATGGGTTGGAAGATAATACATGTGGAGGAGATTTGATAGGTTGGGAGTGTTGGGTAGTAGTAAGGGATTTTTGTCGAAGTCCTTGATAGTTTGCATAGGAATGGGAAGAGAGTTGGATATGGTTGCAACATTGATTAGTAGGGGATATTTTTGGAGGAGGTGGGTATAGTAAGGGGAATGGCATTGATAATGTACTTTTTGTTCCACTACTAGGGAAAGAATGAAGGCCCTGTCTAGAGTAGTATGGCCAAATAGCTCAACCTCATGGTAAAACTTATCTAATAAGAAAAAAAAAAAAATTTAAATGAGGTGTTTATTTGATTCTTTGAATTTGAGCTAAAGGAAAATCTTAGGGAAAATGGGTATGTATTGTTAGATGCTCTAACCTAGACATTTCCAAAGCTAGAACCACTTTCCCAATATATTTTGAAGGTACCCTAGAGGGTAGAAGTGGTCTTCGAGCATGGGGTCTCCACTTGGTGAACTGATGACATAACATGCGTGTTCATGTGATATTAAAGAATACCCCTAATTTCATTAGGTATTTAAAAATACCTCCCAAAATCCTTTTGTTGAACCCCCCTCCCAATACATGTTTCCAATAAAAATAACCTATTTTTATTAGCTATCCCCTATTTTTACTAGATGTCCCTTTTTATACCCCCCCTCCCCCAATACGTCTAAAGCCCCATGTACCCTACACACCCACCCCAATATTGAAAATATGTGGTTTTGTGCATAAAGAAACATATAGAAATCATTCATTAACATATAACATTCATTCATTAATCATAGACACAAAATACTTCATCTCAATAAATTTTATCATAAAATATATGTTTTCACAATATAATACATGATGTTTCTAGTTATATAACTAGTACAATAATTTCTTTTTCGGTTTCTTTCTATTTGAAATGAATTCAGAAAGGTGGTCATCAATTCCTTCTTCCCCTTCAGTTGTTTTGAACTCTTCATGTCTTATTGACGACCTAATCATGTACTCACGATGTCGAGGCTGTTGCAAGGGGGGGGGGATCATCAGCTGCAATAAGAAAGAAATGTTAAATTGATTTTTTTTGTTATTATTATTATTACAAGTATTTCATTAATAAAAAGAACATTAGAGTGTTATTTACCTGCTTGAGTAGTGGAGACAAACAAAGTAGTTTTAGATGTGGCCATATGTTCCTCTTCTTGTCTAGCCTCATCCTCTAGATGCTTTGGATTTGAAATAGGAAAGGTTATAATTAATACACCATTTGCAATTACATTTTTTTAATTGTAATCCATACTACATTTTTTATAGCACATGAAATACCTCCAGTACTGAGGTATTTCATAGCACATGAAATATTTTTTATGGCACTCTACCGTCACTAGGTTGTGTTCCACTAGTGGGGACACTTGTTTCTTCATTGATTCTCCGCTTAAAACAAGCAAACACATTACTTTATGGACAAAAATAATAATCAATAGATTGTACAAGTAATAAACTATAAATAATCTTCATTGATTTTATTTACCCGTGTGTCAGTTTGAGTGTCGGAAGCTTGTATTTCCCCCAATCATTTTCTGCATTCAACCACAACTTGAAAGTTGTGCTTGAAATCAAGCTTGAGGTCTTCCTCTGTTGGAGCTTGTTTGAACTCTAAGCCCTGCAAATTTGTAAAAGAACATGAATTTTATTTCTTCTGTGCAATTAAATTAAAATTGTTAACAATATATTATTTGTATTCAATTGATTTTTTTATACTTACAATTCATATGGCCAGTTTTGAGTAACCACCCGGGCCAAGTTTGTGTTGCCCAAGTTTTTCTATCCTGGCCTTGGTGGCTTTGGATGTGTCTGGGAGCCTGTATTGAAAAGTTTTAAATATGTAATTAGATGTTGCAATGATGATAAAGCATCATAATTACATTATTATAAGTTTCACATACCTTCCTGAGTCGGGTGGTGTCTTTCCTTCTTTTTAGAGCATCTTCTCCTTTTCATCTTCTTGTAGGGCCTTCTAATCCCTCTCAGGAATCATTGGAGGATGCTCATACTTAGGGTTCTTTTTTAGATGAACCCTATATTGGTCTTGCATATATTTTAAATATGCACCTACTTTTGAGGAGACTCCAGATTTTTTGAAGGAGCCCTCACTGTATAGGCCAACCAAATTGTTAATGAGTTCATCTTTTAACCTGGAACTTTGGGAATTCCACCTTGTGCATATGGTGGGCCCAAAGATATCCAAGGTCAGGTCATTCATGTGTTTATAAAATGTGTCGTTTCCTGCAAAATGATATTATTATTAGTTTAAAATAATCACACATTATACATAAATTTCAATTAGATTGTACATAATAATTAAAGAAAATCTTAAATACCTGGAATCTTTGCTATTTTCATAAGGATTAGCTCATCGTTTACCAAAAAGGTAACCGATAGTGTTCCCATGCTAGTGAAACGAGAATATCTAGTAAATCATTCTTCAAAATGTGCAAAGCCATGTTCTACATCCACATAATCCTGTGCACATTCTGGCATGTGTTGGTTAGGGCTTGGTGTAGTACTGACATCGAACTTGGGGGGTGTACTATTTTGAATGACTAGTGTAGTATCGACATCGACATCGAACTTGGGAGGTGTACCCATATGATGTTGTTCCGGTGTAGCAACGACGTTAGTACCAACACCGGCCTCCGTAGGTACATCTTGGGGATCAAAATCCTGCAAAAACTCCTGTAAAAACAAAGAGTTTTTTATAAAGGACTTGTAAGAGTATACAAATTAAAATAATAAATAAGTAAATTGGATAATTAGAGATCTTTCTTACCCCATAACGATGAATTTTTTCCATCAAGGATTTAATTCTTTCCTTTATATCTCGTGTTCACGGTCAAATCTGAATCAAAGAAGCGAGTTCGATGTTTGATTTTCTCACAAGCTTCCTTATTGTTTGGACCGTGTTGGTGGAGGAATGAATTTCTTCATCAATAAGCTCTTCCTCTGCAGGATCTTTGGACTTCTCTAAGGTTGTTGCCTTCCCCCTGTCACCCTGGGACAATGATGTTTCCAACAATGCAATGTGAATAGAAGAATTAGAAAAAATAGAAGAAATTCAAATGTATGCAAAATAAAGTTAGTTCATGAATAGGCATGGGACAAAAACATGGCATGCTGAAAACATCAAAGTAAAGAGTGACTAAAGAACATAAGGAGTGATTGGTGTGTACATTGTGTATTGTAGTCTTTAGGTTGTTAGAAACTTCTAGGCTTGTGTGATTAGTTGTTAACAATGGATGATTTTTATGATGCCTTGTTAATTATGGCCAACAAAACCATTTTTTATATGAAAGTTATTGAACATTTTTTTTTTAATTCTAATTGAGACACAAGAAAGGGTCGGTGCCCTTTGACCTTGATCACCCTTCTAAAATATAAGAACCACGACTTATTAAAATGTTTCCTTAACTTACAAGATGCATGACAGTATATTACAGTAAATGATAATCATAAAATATAAGAGTCGTTGCTTACAGGTTGTGTAAAATAGTCTACATACTGCCCCCATGATAACAACGTCTGTATCTACTCGATTCAAATTGTAAGCACTAAACAACTCTTCCCATACAACTATTGATTTTATTGCACATACGAATACATGGTTTCCTTCATGACCCTCAAATACACAATTGTGTTGCTTATTTTCGGTCACGGGTCATGTATTGTTTATAAACCCTACAATATTCCCCGCTTCTTTTGGCCTTCCGTCAATATACATAGATGCTCCTTTATTTTGATAATTGTCTTTTAGCTGTATATAATTTTCATCCATGCCATATCTTTGCATTCTTTGTGTATATTGGACTAGTCGTATCCAATCTTTGTAGATGCAACTGGGTCCCACATACTCCATCAATTCAGTTAATACCATGTAGCAGACCTTTATGCCATCCATAGAAAATAGCCCAAACCATGTAATGACAATGGAGAAATGTGGTATATCCTTTTATTGACACAAAAATCAGTGTTTATTTGAGGAAGAACCTTGGGTACCCATCGTTTCACTAGATGTTTGTACCTCAAGGGCACCTCGATGTCTTCTATGCTCTTATCATCATAAGAACATGGCCCCCCTTTAGCAAGAAAAAGTTTCATGCGTCTATGGAATTTTCTTCTGATCTTCTCACCTCTAGTTGATCTCCACTTGTTAGACCTACTAGATGTCTCACTTTCCTCTATTCTACCTGAACTTCCCTCACTCAACGAAGATAGATCTAACAAATAGTTGTTTGGTTGTACGTCCTATAATACTCCATCAAATGAGAGAAACAAATAGCGAGTGTCATAAGGGTTGTGATGAAACATCTTTAGGAAACCACAAGAACGTGATAGTACAAGAGAATTTTGTTGTTACAATACAATTCTCAACCCACTCATTTTTTTGAAAACTTAAGAATAAGATAGTACAAGTGAGTTCATGCTCCATGGATTGACATAGACCATAATTTTAAGAGAATGGAGGAAGGAATCTCTTTTACAATCCAACATATTCTATAAAGAACTAGATATTTCTACAACAATGAGTTGCAACCAGAAAGCAAACCACATTTGCATTTGACCATAAATAATATGTTTACTTCAAGATCTTATTGAGTCTGACCTGCATTACATCACCATATCAACTTTCACGAGAATTATTGAATCGGATACATGGAAACAATATCAGAAAACATGATTTCAATGACAAGGAAATACAAGAAGTTTATCTGTCTCCAAGGTCCATCTATCAAATGTAAAAGGTTTAATTTGAGTGATAAAAGAATCAATAAATAGCTTGAACCTTCACCCACAAGTCACCTAACAGTGTTTCACCTTAGCTCAACCTTGAGATCATGGAGGAACTCCCAAAACAAGAGCATGATTTCACCCTTGGCAATGTTGGAGCAAAGTCTCAATAGAGACTTAATAATCCAATAGTTAGGGTGAACATATATGTACAAAGGAGACATGTATCCACCCTTGGATTTGAATGAGTCTCCCTGATTCTTCCTCATAAATGTGTGAAAATAATTGACAATAACTACAACCTTGAATAGTGTGTATAGAAAAGCATTGGAGTGCACCATCTTTTATTTTTAAACATTTTGAAAAGGACCATTGGCCAACATTCATAAATGTCCCTCCAGAGAATAATGAAAATCACTAGGGTGGTGAGACTTTAATGAAGAACATCATTCCACGTGAATTTCATGGATAGATGTGGGAAAAATTGAGATCTTTCTATTAATTAAGAGAATATGGATTATGGTTCTATAGTTCATAGGTGAATGATCAAGGATGGCTTCTAGAAAGAGTCATGGATTTTATTGTGGAGATACATTGAATAGTGTATCTTAATATGACAAGGAATTTCATTGTTTTGTAGCCTACAAGTGGTATTCAAGGATGGAGGAGCACTCATAGGGGGGTTATAAAGTATGTACGTCAGGTTTGGCCTAGGCTAGTTGCATTATTGAATTATATGATTTCTAAGAGGTAATTCATTGGTGCTCTGAAAATTTTGATGCCAAGCATCAGATTGTCAGAGTGAACAAGGTTAACAAGTCACCTATATCTTTGGTGCCTGCCACATTTAGAAATATGCTAAGACTCCTTGCACCAACTCAAATTTTCAAGGTTAAATACATATATGCCTTCATGAATGAAAATTGGTAAAGGGTTTCTATTMTGAGGAAATGGTTGATGCATTCAATCAATAATAAYATCACAACCCACTAAATTGACAYTACAAACTTAACAAATCCATACTAGGAAGTTGCATGGATTTTTGCTAGGATTGCTGGAAAGGAAAGCACATCGAAGGTTCCCAGGTAAGTCTCATATGTTATGCACTATGTGGTAAATAAGGGCGTATTCTTTGATTGGGGAGAGATAATACCAAATGAAGTTTCCCACCAGCTAATCATTTTTCAATAGACACAAATATTCTTCATGGCCTTGTATTTGGTATATGCAATCATCTTTTCTAACCAGTTTGAACACTTCACTCCCCAAGGGGATGTTCATGTGGATTTGGAACCCATTCCATTATGGTATCCTATGTTTTGGAGGCATAAGGCCCCTTTCAAATTTTACAGAGTTTAGGAAAAGTTTCACTATCACATTGTTGTCATGTGAAAATTTGGCACAAGTGAGGGAGAATGCCTATATTTGACACAAGGTGTTCACTAGGAGCACCATTAAAATTATAAAATTTAGGTATGTTTAGAGGGAGCCAAGTTACTATTGATGATTACAGCTACATGAGACATCCTCCAGGACACAAACATGAGAGAGAACCCCTGAGATGGGTGTGTGGTTCCTATCTGCGACAGAGCTGGAATGTAGTGATAGCCTCCTATTTACAGAGAGTTGAGAAGAACTCCAGATGATTCTCCCGTGTAATGCAGTGAGAAAGGATATCTGCAAAATTGGACGTGCCTGTGGATGAGCACAAGGTGAATGTGTGAAATCCTAAAGTGTTGGGTGCATCATCATGAGACAGAGATGAAGATGATGTATTAGCCTCCTATGAGTAGAGAGTTGATGATGAAATCCAGATGACTCTCCTGTGTAATGCAGTGGGAAAGAATATATGTTGAGTGGACGTGCCTATGGACGAGCACATGTGAACGTGATCCTAGTGGCTGAGTACTAGTGAGAGTGGTTCTTCTATGTAATGCAGTGAGCCAGAGATATGGACATCCCTCTGGATGTGCCCCTAGTGGCTGAGCACTAGTGGGTGTATGAGATCCCTTGCTATATTGTTCAAGAGTCAGACCTGCCTGTAACCCTAATTGTAATGTAAAGGGTACAGGTTGGCCCCACCTTAATGTAAAATATAATTAATGTAAAAGATAATTAATATGAAATATAATTAATATGGTAATTATTAATTATATTTTGAGTTATTGAGGTCGACCCTATTGTTCCAAAAGACACATCATTTGATGTGACAAGTCTTATACAAATAAAGGTGAATCCCCATTGAGTAAACACACTTATCATTGTGTCATCTCGTGATTTCAGAAGTCATGGTCTGAAATTATGAGAATTGTAGCACCCTCTTGTCTGCTAGGTTTGGTGATGGTGTGGGAGGTCTTTCTCTTGAGGAATATAGAAAAGGATTGGTTGGGTTTTCTTCCCTTGTTGATAAGGGTTTCCCATGATACTTCTTTTGTTATTGTACATGGTTATTCTTCTTGTGATCTTGGTTTGCTGCAGTAGTTATGATTCAAGTTATAGTTAAACAAAAAATTTAAGAAGATACATGAGCCATAGCTCATTGAAAATCTAACATGGAATCAGAGTAGGCTTGAAGAAAACCATTGCACACTACAAATTGAAGGTAAGGTCTGTTGTAGGTGTGAAGAGACAAAGGCTGGTCCTCTCCTTGAAAAATCTGTGGTTGTTGATGGGGCCAGACCCCTCTTGAAAAATTTGTGGTAGATGAAGAGGGACAAATCTCCTTCCTATGGTGAATTCAGCTCTTGATCAACAACTATGGCATATGGAATAGAGGTCGTATCCCAAGGGAAGGGCCGAACCCCTCCCTTAATCTTTTGTGGCAAGGAGTAAGGATGTCGTAGCCTAAATAGAAAGGACCAAACTCAAATGTTGAAGTTGACCAAGTCCCCACAACAGACCGCAACCACTTATTTTGGCTGGGTCGAAATTCTGGAATAGCATGGGGGGAAACCACTTATCCCTTGGTGGATCGACTTGCTACATAGGAAGAGATCAGCCACAACCTCAAGTCTTTTGGGACAACCGCTAAGGACTGAAACTTTAGACCTGTGGCAATGTATAACTGAGACAATGTTCAGATATTTTTATGAAGTTCAAGGCTGCTACAACCAAAAGAACCCTTGCGACAGGCCTCCTAAAAGCATGACCACTTGCCAAAGTTTATTAATTTCAATGATTTATGTCAAGTTACAAGTATTGTTGTAATGCCTACAAGAAATATTCTTTCCTTATGTCAAAAATGAGAAGGTTCTCTTCTTGGTGCAAGCTATAAAACAACTACCTATGATTTTGCCACATACCATTCTGATGGTGTTCTAAAAGCTTTGGAAAATAAGTGATTCCCAGGACTAGGAATCATTTACTACATATTGTTATATGGCAGAGGTTTCATGGCACTGTGTGGGCCTGACTGAAGTTGGTGAAGGTCCAGTAAATGCGATTTCTTTATCCAATGGTGGCAATAAGATTGCAAGTGCAAGCTCTATCACTGCATTTGATGGTATGATTGTTAATATCTAGGATGATGAGACCTATTTGGTGGATGGTAATTTCATACTTTAGGACATGATATCTCCTTCAGGTTGTGTCACTTCCTTGGATTGACTTGTTGTAGGCAATGCCTAGTTAATGTTGGCAGTTGCCATGCAAACTGAAGTGTGAGTATATTCACAGAAGAGATATATAGAAGATACACTTACAAAGCCTGGAGAAACTAAACGTTTACACATTTGGTCAATAGAATATGAAGAGTCTCTTCCTCCAAGGAAAATAAAATAGTGAAATGAATCTATTGGTATGGTGTGAAGAAAATATGTGGCAGTATTGTCAGTAACAAAAGGTTGCAACAATTATGCACCCTAAAATGCACTGTCCAATAGCAAGGGACATGTATGAGTTACTTGACAGATAACACTACAACAATATTGTTGTTGATAGAAGCTAGGATGTTGAGCAGAGTTCTACACCCAAATATGAAGGAGTCTCTAAGGTATAAAAGGACCAAGCCGGAGGTCTGTCTTAAGCATGCAAAAAGTTGCTACTAGATTAAAGTATAGGTGGCTACAAGACAAACAAACAAAAAATTCCATTGGTGTACACTCTTAGGTATGCACTTATATATATATATTATTTGCATCATTGTCATTAAGGTATTTGTAGGAGGAAGGAACCCTTGGTGCAAATCATGGACCCAGAGAAGTATCAATGCATTTAGAAGAACAACACAGTGGAAGTGAAGACTCTAGATTTGATTTTTTTAATCATGACTATAAACTACATTTATAAGGTTGCTACATTACAAATAGGTGTTGTAGCTGTGAAAACAATCCTTAAAATATTTTCATTCTAGAGATGTACTCATGAATCTCCACTAGGAGGTATTCTTGTCTTGTTTCCTTTCATTTTCTTTCTTGTTCCAAGAAGGATAACAAACAAAGGACGATGCTTATCCTTTAGACTTCAGAGGGAGTCACTTGACTCAGAAGGAGTCAAACAAATTGAGGAAGAGAGGGATTATATTCTTCCTCTTCAACAATTCAGAGGGAGATAGTCATTGATACAGTTGTTCCTGTTGATTTTCCTAGGAACTTTGCAGTAGGCCATAAAAGGCTTGTTTGGGCTTGACAAACTCTGCAATAAGCAGAAAGACATGTAGCTGATGGAAGTATCGAGAAACATAAAATGATACTTGTAGTCAGAGGATTCTCACAAGCAGAGGGAGTGAACTATGATGAGACATATTGATCCAGTAATCCGATGCACTTCCATATGTACTACCATCTATGATTTGGAAACTACATTAGATAGATGGATTCTTGATGAAGTTTGGGTCTCAACAAAAGTGTTGCTGATCCAAATCTATACTATTACATTGTTGGTGACGAGAGTCTAACTTTAATGACTTATTCAAAAGAAATCGTGTTGTGACAAGCAAGCTTTGATTTTTATTTCGAGATGAAGAATCTGGGTATGATGTACTACTTTTTGGGACAAGAAGTATGACAGAGGACCAATGAGAATTTTCCTAAATCAAGGAAAATATACAGTGGAGATATTAAAATAAGTTCAGTATAATAGAATGCAAATCCATGTCTACACTGATGGTGATGGATTTGATGGAAAATAAATGATGGCAATTCAATACGAGATTGATCCACATGTGTATTGATAGTTGATTGGATCATTGATGTATCTGGTTAACATCAGACTTGATATATGCTATGCAATGAATATTCTTAGTCAATCCATGAGTCAGCTGAGACAGACTCACTGGATAATAGTAAAACATTTATTGATATATATACGAGGCACCGTTGGATATGGCCTGAGATGTGCCTCCAGTGTGAACTTGAGTTTGCAGGAATATGCCGATATAGATTGAGCAGAGAGTATAGTGGACCGGAAGAGCACATCCGCTTATTTTTTTACCATGAATTTTTCCATGGTTTCCTGGTGTAGCAGGAAATAAAGATCTGCGGCCTTGAGTACCACAAGAGCAGAGTATATAACATTGAGTGTGCGAAGCAGTGTGGCTGCACAAGCTTTTGACAGATTTACTTGATCATGAGATGGACTCTATGATGATAACCAGAGATGTGTGTAAATCTCTTTGAGAGTCCCGTGTTTCATGATAGATCGAAATACATTGAGATAAAATAACATTATATCAGAGACATGTTGGAGAGGAAAGTAGTACACGTGCAATATCTTCCTACACATGAGAAAATTGCATATATCTTCACCAAACCGCTCGGCAAAAACGAAGTTCGAGTACTTCTAGGAGAAACTAGCTTGGTGGAGATTAACTCCCTAGTTGAGAGGGAGTGTTGATGATTACAACTAGGACGAAGTTCGAATACTTTTGTACGAGACTTGGCCTAATGGAGAATGCCTCCCTAGCTGAGAGGGAGTGTTGATGATTACAATTGCGTGAGACATCCTCCAAGACACAAACCTAGGAGAGATCCCCTGAGATGGGTGTGTGGTTCCTATCTGAGATAGAGCTGGAACATAGTGATAGCCTCCTCCTTACAGAGAGTTGAGAAGAACTCCAAATGATTCTCCCATGTAACGCAGTGAGAAAGGAGATCTGTAGAGTTGGACATGCCTGTGGTTGAGCACAAGGTGAACGTGTGAAATCCCAAAGTGTTGGGTGCATCGTCATGAGATAGAGATGAAGATGATGTATTAGCCTCCTCTGAGAAGAGAGTTGATGATGAACTCTAGATGACTCTCCTGTGTAATGCATTTGGAAAGAAGATTTGTTGAGTGGACGTGCCTGTGGATGAACACAGGTGAACGTGATCCTAGTGGCTGAGCACTAGTGAGAGTGGTTCTTCTGTGTAATGCAGTGAGCCATAGATATGAGCATCCCTATGGATGTGCCGCTAGTGGCTGAGCACTAGTGGGTGTATGCAATCCCTTGCTATATTGTTCAAGAGTCAGACCTGCCTGTAACACTAATTGTAATGTAAAGGGTATAGGTCGGCCCTACCTTATTGTAAAAGATAATTAATGTAAAAGATAATTAATATAAAAGATCATTAATATGGTAATTATTAATTATATTTTGAGTTATTGAGGTCGGCCCTATTGTGCCAAAAGATACTTCATTTGATGTGACAAGTCTTATATAAATAAAGGTGAATCCCCATTGAGGAAACACACTTATCATTGTGTCATCTCATGATTTCAGAAGTTGTGGTCTAAAATTATGAGAATTGCAGCACCCTCTTGTGTGCTAGGGTTGGTGATGGTGTGGGAGGTCTTTCTCTTGAGGAATATAGCAAAGGATTGGCTAGGTTTTCTTCCCTTGTTGAGAAGGGTTTCCTAGGATACTTCTTATGTTCTTGTGCATGGTTATTCTTATTGTGATCTTGGTTTGCTGCAGTAGTTATGGTTCAAGTTATAGTTAAACAATTTTTTTAAAGAAGATACATGAGCCATAGCTCATTGAAAATCTAACAGTTACAACAATCTATGGGACAAAAGGTTGTCTTAATAAGTGAGTAAAATGGTTCTAAGAAGGAGTGCCCATACCACCTCTACTTCATCTTAGATTGT
>JZKD02S1703594.1:254143-276949 GCA_000966675.3 Picea glauca
AGTTTAAGAAAGAACAGAGGCAGAAGGGAAACAAACCTCCCTTTTTCAGAAATAGTCCTCAAGGACATCCATCGTTTAGAGAGCCGAGAATGGTTGAAGTGGGGGAACAAAGGCCAAGACAGACGCCCATTCAGTGTTGGGGCTGTAAAGAGAACCACAAGTACAGATATTGTCCCCATAAAAATGGCAAAGCAAGAGATGTACATAATGTTCAACAAGCTGAAACAGTGGAGGACATGGGCAGTAGAATGCCAAGGATTTATGCGGCCCTGGACAACAAGAAAGCTGAATTTCAGTTGCACATGATTGAAGTGGAAGGTATGATTAACAACCAACCATTTATTATTTTAATTGATTTAGGGGCTAGCCATAGTTATATAGACCCTAGAGTGGTGGAAAGTTTGCATTTATCAAGAAGCAAACATGAAAAGTCTTGGTTAGTGCATTTGGCTACAGGAACCAAGAGGAAAGTCACTGAGTTGGTTAAGTCCTGTCCGGTGGACATGAAGGGATTGAGCACGAAGGATGAATTGAATATTCTGCCTTTAGGCTCTTATGACTATTTAATTGGGATGGAATGGTTGGACTAGCACCATGCCCTCCTGGACTGCCGTAACAAGGAATTTACATGCCTAGATGAGGAGGGGAATTGGAAAACAGTCCAAGGAATTCCCAGAGCTGTGGTTGTTAGAGAAATCTTAGAAATGCAGTTGAAAAAGTGTTACATGAAAGGTTGTCAATTGTTTGCAGCCCATGTGGAGGAAGCATCCAGAGATGAAGTCTCAAATATTGGAGAACATGTGGTACTAAAAGAGTTTGAAGACATATTTAAGGAGGTACCCAGACTACCTCCGAAGAGAGATGTCGATTTCTCTATAAATTTGATTCCTGGAGCAGCTCCAGTGTCGAAAGCCCCTTATAGAATGAGTACGCCAGAGCTGAAAGAGTTGCAATTGTAGCTTGAAGAGATTCTAAAGAAGGGGTACATTTGACCAAGCGTGTCACCTTGAAGTGCCCCGGTCCTGTTTGTGAAGAAGAAGGACGGGACGTTGAGGCTGTGCATTGATTTCAGATAGTTGAACAAAGTAACTGTCAAGAACAAGTATCCTCTACCGAGGATCGACGATCTTTTCGATCAATTGAAAGGTGCGAAAATATTTTCGAAGATAGATCTCAGATCAGGATATCACTAGGTAAGAATAAAGGATGAATACATCAGCAAGACCGCCTTTAGAACAACTTTAGAACAAGGTATGGTCATTACAAGTTCACAGTGGTACCATTTGGGTTGTCGAACGCACCTATTGTTTTTATGTGCTTGATGAATGGTGTATTCAGGGACTATCTAGACAAGTTTGTCATAGTCTTCTTGGATGACGTTTTGGTGTATTCCAAGTCAGAGGAAGAGCATGAACAACACCTGAGGATGGTGCTGCAAGTGTTGAGAGAACACCAGTTGTATGCCAAGTTGAGCAAATGCTCGTTTTATCAAAGGCAGATCCATTACTTGGGGCACATTATTTCAGAAGAAGGGATCACCGTGGATCCTGAGAAGGTTGAGGCCATCAGAGAATGGTCAGCGCCAAGGAATGTGGCAGAAGTTAGATCCTTTATGGGTGTAGCGGGCTATTACAGAAGGTTTATCATAGGGTTCTCAAAGATAGCTCACCCTATCACTTCCTTGCAAAGGAAGGAGGAAACGTTTCAGTGGACTAAAGAGTGTGAGAAACGTTTCTAGTGATTGAAGCAACTGTTAACCAATGCTCCAATCTTGAGGATTGCAGATCCAAATGTGGATTTCGTGGTGTGCACAGAAGCGTGTAATAAAGGGTTGGGAGGATTTCTCAGTGAGAATGGATTTGTAATCTGTTATGAGTCCAGGAAGCTGAAAGAGAATGAAAAGAATTATGCCACTCACGATTTGGAGTTGGCATCAATCGTTCACGCTCTGAGGAAATGGAGGCATTACCTCATGGGAAGGAGGTTTGAACTCAGAACATACCATAATGGTCTAAAATATTTGTTTGATCAACCAACCTTAAACGCTAGACAAAGTAGGTGGCTGGAATTTCTATGTGAGTACGACTTTGAGATCAGGCATATCAAAGGAAAGGAGAATAAAGTGGTTGATGCACTTAGCAGGAAGGTGCATGAATTACATGCTACAACCATTAGCATGTATCAGACTAATATTAAAAGTAGAATTCTAGAGGCTGCAAATGTAGATCTGCAGTACAGAGAATTGGTAGCCAAGCTACAACAGGGTAAGATGCCACAGAAGATGGAAATTTATAAATTGGAAACCGATGGAATATTGTTGTACAAGAACAAAATTTTTGTACCCAATGTCCAGTGCTTGAAACAGATGATTTTGCAGGAGATGCATAATCTTCCTTATGCAGGGCACCTTGGATATCAAAAAACAGTAGCAGCGGTCAAGAGCCATTACTTTTGGCTGGGTATGAAGAGAGAGATCGTTGAATACATCGCCAGATGTATGGAGTGCCAGAAAGTTAAAGCTGAGCATAGGCACCCAGCAGGGTTGCTGCAACCTTTACCCATTCCTGAGTGGAAGTGGGAACTGGTGACAATGGATTTTATTACAGGATTTCCCAGAACAAGCAAGCTGCATGATTCGATCATGGTAGTGGTGGACAAGCTTACAAAAGCTGCCCATTTTATTCCACTGAAAAATACTCACAAGGCATTAGATGTTGTTGATATTTTCGTGAAGGAAGTGGCACGATTGCACATAATTCCTAAAACTATTGTGTCCGATAGAGACCCAAAATTCACCTTGAATTTATGGAAAGGATTGTTCAAAGGATTCGAAATGAATCTGAACTTTAGTACAACTTATCATCCTGAGTTTGATGGACAGACAGAGAGGGTGAACAGAGTATTAGAAGACATACTGAGAATGTATGTGATGGACAAACCATCAAGATGGGAAGACTACCTGCACTTGGTAGAATTCGCATACAACAATGGGTATCATGCATCGTTGAAGATGAGCCCATTTGAAGCACTTTATAGAAGAAAGTTCAATACTCCAGTGAGCTGGGATAATCCAATTGATAGAGAAGTAGTTGGGCCAGAGTTGCTGAAGGAGATGGAGGACCAAATGATAAAAATTAAGTAGAATTTGAAAGCTTCCCAGGACAGGTAGAAAAGTTATGCTGATAAGAACAGAATCTACAGAGAGTTCAAAGTGGGTGATCATGTTTTCTTGAAAGTGAAAGCTAACAGGAGTTCCCTGAAGTTGGGAAGTTGCACCAAGTTGGCAACCAGATTTTGTGGGCCATTTGAAATCCTGGAAAGGATTGGGCCAGTTGCATATATGCTTGCATTACCTACATCTATGACTGTACATAATGTGTTTCATGTTTCATTGCTTAAGAAATATATACCAGATGCTAATCATGTTATCGATTGGAATGTGATTCAGGTGGAACAAGAAGGTGTCCTGCAAGTGCATCTTGTGCGCATATTGGACAGGAAAAACAAATAGCTCTGAAATCGAGTTATAGGGCTTGTAAAGGTCCAGTGGACCTGGTATGGTCCTGAGGATGCGACATGGGAGCATGAAGTTGTTATGCGGGCAGAGTACCTGCATCTTTTTGAAAATTTTGAAAAGCTTGCATATGTAGTGCAAAGTTGCACTGAGGACAGTGAAAAAATAAGGGGAGGGGATTGTAATGTCCCCAAGGCCGAGTCATGTTGTAAATCATGTCTATGAAGTATAAATCTTGCATTATGAATTGTAATTGTGCAGTTTTCCCTGTAACCTCAGCCTAGACTAGGATTCCTTGCCTTGGGTGGAGCTTAGTCCCAGCTCAGGGGTGACCCACTACTGAGCTTGATAAGCAGCGTGGTCTAAGGCTGGGAGGTTTGTGGAAGGCCTGCAAGTAGTTGGTGGAATTACCATGGTTTCAAAGATAAGTATCAGCTTATGCTTAATATTATGTTTTGCATGCCTGTGATGCTTATATGTATCATGTATTCTATTGTGCATATGAATTATGGTTAATGCCAGGGATTATTTATGTTAGCAGTAATCTTGTGCTTACTCTGAGTTAAATGTGTTTAATATGACTTAAATGCATGTTGTTAATTAAGTATGAGAATGATGTTGTTCCGCACAGTAGTGTTTGCCCGGCCAGTGGGATGACGGTCGGGGACGTTACAATGGAATTATCAACCGCATAATTTTACGTGTCAATATTTTTAACTTTATTAGTATCCATGACTAAGAGGTACTAACAATTAACTTATTTTTGTATGGTCAACAAGTAAACTAGAAGGGTCCCTAGGGTTTTTTCACCACCCTAAGGGAGTTGGAGCTCTTACCTAAGATTTTTAATAAAAGAATAAACTTACTAAATAAGCAAGATGAAAGATACTTGACGTAAGGAAAGGGAACACCCAAGTATATAAGGAAGGATAGAAACCTTATTTAATATATCTTAATGTGTCAGTATGAGTAAAATTGGCTTAGAAATATTATCTAGAAATATAAAATCAATGAAATAACACAAGCTACCAAACATACATATAAACCATAAATGTAAGTATGGTGTACCAATTTCTCTTAGTAAGAAGTTACCTTCCTTACTTWCTATYTGTGTTGGAACCTCCCTTGAGGTGGCGRTGYTAATTGATCAAGATGTAGGAGGGATAGAGACAAGAATACCTTAGAAGAAACTAGTCAATATAGTAAGGGAAGAGAAAGCTAAATTATGAACATGATAACGTATTGAGGAAGCCTTCAAATGGTGGAGGGTTGAACAAGAAAAAAGATAAAATTATTCCAAGAGTGTGAGAGAAAGAAACAAGACCAATAGATCACAAGCTTGGCGTTGATATGAGAGAGTTTCAATGCATAAGAGAATGAGAAAAGGTACTTCTAATAAGGATGAACTTGGAACAACATAATGCAATTGCTAGGTATTTCTCTAGGTGTTCGACAAGGTGTCATTTTTGTTAGAATAAACTCATGGATTTTCACTACAAAACCACTAGTTAGAGGGAAATGACATAGGAAATTCCAAAAAAACACCCTCTTTGATACATGGGCCATGAGCAACAAGGGTGGAAGAGTATGAAAAACCTATTACTCACACCATATGTCGATATCAAGTAGGAAAATGATTGTTTAACCAAGTATACACCATGAAAAATGTAGTGGATGAATTTTGCATCTAGATATGGATTATTGGCATTGGTAATTCCCCATTGGTTATCCCCTTACCTAGGTCTATACATATGAATGTGTTTTCCCCATTTTATGTTTAGCACCTAGACAAGGCACCCTTTGTTTCTTTCTTGGGTCACACTTTGGTCATGTTCATTCCTCATGGGCTCCTTATTTAGACATCCTCTTCTTTACCTAACATCAATCTCAACATTCAAGCTTGATTTGGTCAATCATGGTAAGTTGCAGATGCCCTTTTCAAAGTTTCCAACATATACATAGTCATTGTTGTTAAGTTTTGGGTTTCTTTGAAATTTTTCACTCCATGTTATGGTTTCACTTCATGTGATGTGGGGAGCATGGTGAAATTCTAGCTGTTTCAAACAACTCACACTTTCTGGCAATGTCTGCACTGACGTCCAACTCAAATTCAATCAAACTTTCAGAGAGATCATACTTCCAATAACCCTTTTTGGAATCGATGTTAAACCTTTGTTTCCATCCATTAAAAATGAACGTATTTCTGGAGCTCTAAATACACAGGAAGCGAACTCAATTTATTTTTATTCAATAAATTTGGGTCCGTCCTGCACATTCATTTTCATTCAACACTCTGAAATCCCAGCCGACACGGCAGTAGAAATTTTCTCCCTCCTCGGCAATTCAGATTCCCAAATCATGCAGGGTGTCATGCACTCTGAAGAATTCTACGTGCCCATCCACATCTCTTATGATAGGTTCAATCAAACAATGGTCTACTAAAAAGTCGAGATAGAACCTTCTCATCTACACTCATCTACACAAAAATATAAACCTTCTCAAAAGTTAGGATAAAACCTTCTCATCTACACCCATTTATATAATATTTATGAATATTATAGTTCCATTCGTAAATTATACATTTTGAATAGCAAACAACCCTCAATTTTTATCTTTTGACAAAAAATATTCATTACTTGTGCATTTTTTTATATTAAGTTTCATTGTTCAACATGTATTTCCCAACTAACTTGGCAGGGACTGTGTTGCTATGCAACCCTTGTTAAAAGGGTGATATAATGGTCTTCATTTTTAACTTTATTAAAAGAGTGAGGGTTACTTCCATTACCTCAGCTTTGTTAAAATGATGGAATGTGGGAAAAAGTGTGTATTTTGGTCTCCATTCTCACTTTTATTAAGAGGGTGAAGGTACCTACTTCCATTATTTCATTTTTTTTTTATTGAAAAAAAGGTTGTAAAAAAAAGTGTCTTTTAACTCCCGTTCTCACCTTTATTAATAATGATGAGATTAAGAGAAAAAAATGTGCATTTCACTAATCAATAAAGATGAGAGTTAATAATGGTGAAACTAAAGAGAAAATATATATATAGAAAATGATGAATTTTTATTTTAAAAGCACACACCATATTGTAAATATGATATTTGTTTATTTGTCTCCGAAGTCATATGTTTGAAACCTTTTGGGACACCTCAAATCCATCCATGTTAAGGGCTAGTGTGTTGTCGTGGAAACTCAGCTAGAGCCACGACTCAAGCTACAAACCAATTCAACAAGTCAAGGATATTTATCTAACAAAAAAAAACTTTATTATTTCTTTGGATATTAACAACTAAGTTTAAGTATGTTAAATTGAATGCTATTATCAATATTGATTTGGAAGTTAATGGAGACATGGTATAGATCATTCTAAAAAATGTAGGTGGTGCCTACCTTGGAATTCTGCCCTAATCCAAAGGGCCCTTTGATCCTTGGGTGGTGGATGGGTAGACATTGAAATCGATTCTGCCCCATGGTTGGATACTAATCCCTGGTGTTGGCGTGCTAAGCACCTCTCGTTTCCCTTATAGGATTGAACTAGGATCCTACCCTCTAACGGAGTAGGAGTCACACTACTCATAGTTAGAGAGAGGCTATTGGGAGGTTTGCCCGAGCCAAATTGATTCCCCTAATGAGGGGACACCTTGACTTATTGAATCCTCAAGAGATATACATTTGTGGGAACCAAGCCAGGTGTTGGCATACTAAGTAAGTCTAAATCTCGTTGCCTTACCCTAGGTTTAAAACCCCCTCTCTAACAGAGATGAGAGGAACCGTTGTCAACTGCTCATTGTAGAAAGGACGGGCTATTGGGATTTCCGGGGATGAGAACCTACTAGCATCACCAATTCCTCTTTTTAGGCTGGAGTGACACCTGACTTGACGGGACACCTAACTTTATGAGATTATATACAAGGGTACTTTTTCTATTCCCTAAAGGGTAACACTTTTTTGGGTGTACTTTTTGTACGACTAAAATAATGGAAAAATTTGTCATATATATATATATATATATAATCTTGAAATCTTGTGTAACTAACTTAATTACATATATATAAAGATATTGAGGCTTCTACGTAAGGGTTCATGGTCAAATTAGTTAATGAAAATATTTACCCCTAGTGTATGATGTTTGTGTGGTGGACTATAATATGTGCATTTTGTCACGAGTACGAGGACTATAATATGTGCATTTTGTCACGAGTACGAGACTATTGAATTGTAGTAATGTTAAAGGCATAAGTCTTAGATGTAATCCGTATTCTACTTAATATAATGGGAATGCATTACTATTTTATTCATTTTTACTTTGTTATGGTGTATTTTAATGATGTTTACATTGTTGTGATATATGCACATGCATTATAACATGTTTTCTTATAGGGATGTGATTAAAAGTTAACAAATGGATTATCTATTTCCACTAATATCCAATACTTCATATCATAGTTAATTAGTTAATTCACAACTATCAAAAACATGTCTTGGTGAGATCTTTTTCTTTCTAAAGTTTTAATATTTTAATATACTAGATTACTATGGATTTTTGGATTTTTGTTGGACATTTTATGTGCACCCTGGGTTTATAAGAAATACAACAATATGGTTTCATTGTTGAGACCTTAACACACAAAAAGTAATGAAAATGCAATGGAGGTTAGCGAAATTTGAGCTTGAAGATCGGTTGGAAGTATGGGTACACGATTTTGTGTGTCATGAAAGTGTATATCTAGGTAAGGATGTTTTAAGATTAAAGAACAAGCACTTGTTTGATTGTTTACATGATATTTTATAAGCCAAATTTCTAGTAAATTTGCATGAATGGTTGTCATAAAAACTTATGGAGAAGCAACACCATTGGTTTATGTAGCTAAGAATTAGGTAGACTACCAATAATTTGTTAAATATCTAGTTGTAGGAACATGATTTGACATGAGCATTTGAATCTTGGAAGGCATTGTGGAAGGTTGTTCTTTGGTATTCATAACAAAATGTCATCAATCCTTGACCAAAGCACCAAATTTTTTCAAGAAAGGACCATGTATAATAATGATTGAAGAAATACCCTTATGGATAAATATGTTAATGGTGGAATGGGGTATGCTCCCGAACCCTATTGAGATGGAATCATAAACCCTATGCGAGGGGTGAAATATTAGGAGTGTCTGCTGGCAAATTTGGTGATCCAGGTGGATATCGGTGACCACCCACCTATTCCAAATTCCAACTAGTTCATCTGGACATTTTTCAATTCAACACATTTCTTTGTAATGGGGACAATTCTTTGTAATTGTGGGTTCTTCACTTACGAGGTTGTCCTAAAACCCTACACAAAATCCAGGTGGATATTGGTGGCCGACCACCTATTCCATCTGGCTTATTTTGGAAGTTTTCATGTCAGTACATCTTTATGTACTTCCAAGGTCATTTTGGGGCCCTAAACAATGTTTTATTGGCATGCCGCAGTCAAACTATAGAAAGAGTCAAAGTTTGATGACATAATACATAGTTCTCGAAAAGAACTTTCCAACGAGCTATTGCACGCCTAAAATGAAGATCGTATGCAAAAGTTACGACCCTAAGAAATTAATGTACTAACTTACCTCAACGAGGCCCACATGAATTTAACGTTTCATCTCCTAGGGTTAGGTTTTTGGATGTCTAGAGATTTGGAATTCATGTTATCATAAAAATTCCTTCAAAGCCTCATTTGTGATCATCTTCTTGCAACTGAGCATAGTTGTCACATCACTTCTCAGAGATAAAGCTGCCACCATTCTGGTGAGTCTTGCACTTTGTATTTTTACAGTCTTTGTAAATTTCTTTCATTAATAGAAATCATGTATCGTTGTATCTCTCTATTTCTGAAATTTTTTATGAGTATTTCATTGTAATATCTATGCTTTCATTTCGTTCCAAAAATAATCCGGATCAATGGTATCAAAGCAGGTTGCTCTTGATCGTTTTTCAGTGCATGTCCCCGATGATGTCCAAGTATAGCCAATTGGGTATCAATCTTGTCTCTCTTGAGGACAATCGCTCTCGCACGCCCAATAAACCCTCGATGACGACACAAAATAAAAACAATGGAGCAGAAGATTCTATTAACCCGTTGCTTGAGCAAGCTCTTGCGCAACAGAGGGATGAAATGATGGAGAATTTTGCACACATCCTTCAATGCCTGCTGATAACAACATACACATCTTCATCAAGTGACCATTTTGGAGGAACCTCTCCCTTCAAGGTATAAGTTAATTTTGATATTCTCATATTTGAAGGTTAGATAGATGCAGATGCCTTAGAAAAATGGTTAAATATGCTAGAAGGTTATTTCTCTATTCAAAAAATTTCCGATAGGGAAAATATCCCCTTTGCATTCCTCAAGGCTCTCCCCAATGTCAAACATTGGTGGGAAACTTACTGGGAGCAAAGTTCCATAGAGGAATCTAGAATATATGGGGCCGAGACCACTTGGGATTTTTTTGTGGATGTGGTCAAGGAACAATACTACCCTGTTGATAACTATGAATATCAATACATGAGATGGACCACATTGCAGAAAGAGAAGAGACAAACAGTGTCGGAGTTCACAAATACTTTCCATACCTTGCACACCAAGATGGGTATCAAAGACTCTGAGAAAAATCTAGTTCTGAAATATCGTGGGGCTCTGCATAGGTACATCCAAACCGAAATGGATTTCCTAAACATCTCATCATTGGGAGTTTCTTATCAATATGCTGTCAAAATCGATTAGAAACTTAGGCACCAGAACAAATGGGAGTTCGGGTCTGCAAATCCGCAACAAGCAAAGCATGGTAAATACGGCCCTAACCAACAACCTCCAGAAAACAAGTCCAAGACACATGACAAGAAGGGTAAAGGAAAGACGAATAATGACACTGGGAAGTGGTGCGACTTCCACAAAGCCACTGCCACAACACCAATGAATGTCTCTTGAAACATTAATTGATGGCTGAGGTAAAAGACAAGGAGCCGAACCCTGATTTATAATCTGATCCAGAAAATATTGAAAAAAGATAGATCATCGATGCAGACCCCACTTCTGCTTTCGCGACCACAATAATTCAACCAAAAGACCCAATAGATCCTTAAGAGGGGGAGTGCCTCTTCCATTCATAGATGTGGGTGAAGGGGACTCGTTGCATTTCATTGTTGATAATGACAACCAGAAGAACCTCATCTCCTTTGAGGTCGTCAAATAGTTGGGGTTGTCGACAACACCACACATGCAACCGTATAACATCGAGTGGCTTCACCAGGGACGAGATCTCTGTGTCAGCCAACATTTTTGTTTGTCCTATGGCATCCAACTCTTCAAGGATGAGGTAGTGTGTGATGTTTCCCCTCTTGATGTTTTTGATGTTGTTTTGGGCCAACCATATATGTGGAAACATCATGCTTTTTATGAGTCTCGACCCTGTAGTGTCATTATTACTCTGGTGGGTCAGCTCTACCGGATACCAGACGTAGTTCCGACTACTATTCCACCAAAACAATGCCACAAGATAGTTTCTCATACTACAAAATTCATCCTCTTCATAGTCTGTTCAAAGGATGCACAAAAGGCCACTACAACCACTGTAGCCTCAACACCTACTATCCAGTAGAAGCAGATTGCTAAAGAGAAATAAGATATTGTTTCTTCACCTATAATGGTGCCTACACAATTCCCCGTCAAGCCTAGAGACAACATGTTGGTGGAAAAACTTCAATCCCGCCAGCAATGGGTTCGTGGCAGCCTTCCATAGACCAAGTAGCACAACTTCTCCAACAAGGCACGTAGCTCACCAAGATTCAGCTTCAGAAAATGCTTTCCCTTCTTCCTTGGGTAGTCAACGCAATGGATACCATTGCTTCCTAAGGGGGGAAGATTGATCCAGGTGGATATCGATGATCACCCACCTATTCCAAATTCCAACCGGCTCATCTGGACATTTTTCAATTCAACACGTTTCTCTGTAATGGGGACAATTCTTTGAAATTATGGGTTCTTCACTTACGTGGCTATCCTGAAGCCCTACACAACATCCAGGTGGATATTGGTGGTTTTCCACCTATTCCAACTGGTTTATTTTGGAATTTTTCATGTCAGTACATCTTTCTATACTTCCAGGGCCATTTTGGGGCCCTAAACAATGTTTTCTTGGATATCAATAGTCAAATTGCACACAGAGTTAGATTTTGATGACATAATGTGTAGTTCTCGAAAATACCTTTCCAACGAGTTATCACGCACCTAAAATAGAGATTGTATGCAAAAGTTACGACCCCGGGAAGTTAATGTACTAACTTATCCCAACAAGGCCCACATGTCTTTTGGTCTTTCATCTCCTAGGGTTAGGTTTTTTGGATGTCTAGGGTTTTGGAATTCATGTTATCATAAAAAAGGCCTTCATAGCCTCATTTGTGATCATCTTCTTGCGAATGAGTGTAGCCGTCACATCTCTTCTAGGAGATAAAGCTTCCACCATTCTCGCGAGTCTTGCACTCTATATTTTTACAGTCTATGTACATTTATTTCATTAATATAAATCATGTATTGATGTATCTCTTTGTTTCTGGCAATTTTTATGAGTATTTCATTGTAATATCTATGCTTTCATTTTGTTCTGAAAATAATCTGGATTAGTGGTATCAGAGCAGGCTACTCTTGATCATTTTTCAGTGCATGTCCCCGATGAGGTCCCAGTATAGCTAGTTGGGTCTCGAGCTTGTATCTCTTGAGAACAATATCTCTCGCACACCCAAGAAACCCTCGATGGTAGCAGAAAAGAAAAATGGTGGAGCAGAAGATTATATTAACTTGTTGCTTGAGCAAGCTCTCGTGCTACAGAGGGACGAAATGATGGAGAATTGTGTACACATCTTTCAATGCCTACCGATAACAACATTCACATATTCATCAAGAGTCCATTTTGGAGGAACCTCTCCCTTCAAGGTATAAGTTAATTTTGATATTTCCATATTTGAAGGTCAGATAGATGCGGATGCCTTAGAAAAATGGTTAAATCTGCTAGAAGGTTATTTCTCTGTTCAAAATTTTTCTGACAGGGAAGAGATCACCTTCGTACTCCTCAAGGATATCCCCCATGTCAAACATTGGTGGGAAAATTACTGGGAGAAAAGTTCCACAGAGGAATCTCGAATATATGGGGTTGAGCCCACTTGGGTTTTTTTTGTGGACACGGTCAAGGAATAATATCGCCCCGTTGATAACTATGAAGATCAGTACATGAGATGGACCACACAACAGAAAGAGAAGAGCCAAACAATGCTGGAGTTCACAAATACTTTGCTTACCTTATGCACCAAGCTAGTTATCAAATAATCTGAGCGACATCTAGTTCTAAAATATTGTGGGGCTCTGCATAGGTACATCCAAACTGAAATGGATTTCCTAAACATCTCATCATTGGGAGTTTCTTATTGATATGCTATCAAAATTGAGAAAAAATTTAGGCACTAAAACAAATGGGATTTTGGTTCTGCAAGTCCGCAACAATCAAAGCATGGTAAAGACGGACCTAACCAACAACCTCCAAAAAACCAGTCCAAGACAAAGGACACGAAGGTTAAAGGAAAGACAAAGAATGACACTAGGAAGTGGTGTGACTTCCAAAAAATCCTCTGGCACAACACCGACGAATGTCGCTCGAAACAATCATTGGTGGCCAAGATCAAAGTCAAGGAGCCAAACCCTGATTTGGAATCTGATCCAGAAAATATTGAAAATAGAGAGATCATTGATGCAAACCCCATTGATATCGTCGCGACCATAAAATTTCAACCAAAACACCCAATAGATCCTCAAGAGGGGGAGCACCTCTTCCATTCACAGATGTGGGTGAAGGGGACCCTGTTGCATTTCATTATTGATAACGACAACCAGAAGAACCCCATATTAGCTAAGGTCGTCAAACAATTGGGGTTGTCATCAACACCACACCCGCAACCATCCAACATCGGGTGGCTTCACCAGAGATGAGTTCTTTGTTTCAGCCAGCAATGTCGCCTGTCCTATGGCATCCATCCCTTTAAGGATGAGGTAGTATGTGATGTTGCCCCTCTTGATGTTTGTGATGTTGTTTTGGGCCAACCATATATGTGGAAACGTTATGTTGTTTATGAGTCTTGACCTTGTAGTGTCATTATTACTCTGGGGGGTCAGCTATACCGGATAACAGAGGTAGTTCCAACTACTATTACACCAAAACAGTGCCGCAAGGTAGTCTTTCATACTGCAAAATTCAACCTCTTGACAGTATGTTCAAAAGATGCACAGAAATCCACTACAACCACTGCAGCCTCAACACCTTCTATCCAACAAAATCAGATTTCCAAAGAAAAAGAAGATATTGTTTCTTCACCTACAATGGTGCCTACACAATGCCTCTTCAAGCCCAGAGACAACAGGTTGGTGGAACATATTCAACCTCGCCAACAACAGGTTTGTGGCAGCCTTCCACAGACCAAGCATCACAACTTCTCCAACAAGGCACACAACTCACCAAGATTCATCTTTAGAAAATACTTTCCCCTCTTCCCCGGGCACTCAACACAATGGAGAATATTTCTTCCTAAGGGGAAAGGATTGATCCAGGTGGATATTGGTGACCACCCACCTGTTCCAAATTCCAACTGGCTCATCTGGACATTTCTCAGTTCAACATGTTTCTTTGTAATGGGGACAATCCTTTGTAATTGTGAGTTCTTCACTTACGGGGTTGTCTTGAATCCCTACACAACATCCAGGTGGATATTGGTGGTCGCCCACCTATTCCAACTGGCTTATTTTGGAAGTTTTCATGGTAGTACATATTTCTGTACTTCTAGGGCCGTTTTGGAGCCATAAACAATGTTTCTTGGCTTTCCATAGTCGAAATGTAGACAAAGTTAATGTTTGATGGCATAATGCATAGTTCTCGAAAATACCTTTCCAATGAGCTATCACGCGCCTAAAACGGAGATCGTATGCAAAAGTTACGACCCCGGGAAGTTAATGTACTAAATTACCCCAACGAGGCCCACATGACTTTTGGCGTTTCATCTCCTAAAGTTAGGTTTTTGGATATCTATGGTTTTGGCATTCATGTTATCATAAAAAGGCCTTCATAGCCTCATTTGTGATCATATTCTTGCGAATGAGCATAGCCGTCACATCTCTTCTCAGAGATAAAGCTGCCACCATTCTGGCGAGTCTTGCATTCTGTATTTTTATAGTCTTTGTACATATCTTTCATTAATAGAAATCATGTATTGATGTATCTCTCTGTTTCTGGAATTTTTTATGAGTATTACATTGTAATATATCTATTTTCATTTCGTTCTGAAAATAATCCGAATCAGTTGGAGTCTTGAGATGCCTAAAAGATTAATGAGGAAGAACATAGAGATTCTTGAGAGTGAATAGAAAAAATCAAATCAAAAGTATGAAAAGGTTATAGAAATTTAGTGGTAGGAAGAAATATAAAATATCCACACCAATCAAGAGTCCCTAATAACAAGGTATATTCTTGAGATGCATCCAAAGTGTGGAACAATGCAAAGGTTGAGAGAAGAATGGAAAGGAGCTTTGGTTGTCTCTGAAATAGATGAGAATCAAGAAAGTGTGTTGATGTAGAGAATTAGGGAGTTAATGGAGACGGAGGGAACCTCCAAGCAGTTGAGATTCCAAATGAGTGATGAAGCAAGGGCTACAGATACTCAGACCATAGGAACAAAGGAACTAACTAAACCTAATGACCTAGAAGTCACTATGAAAGTTTTGGAAGTGTAGAGTCAAGAAGAAGCCACATTTGAATACATCACATTCTAGTATTTTTAAACCTATAGACAACAATGCCACTAATAAGAAGGTAGAATGAAATGATAGTGATATTGGTCCATCCTACATCCAACCCCCTATATGCATGTTGTTCTTTGTCAGAATCTGATGGCCATTTTTGTGCATAGCAATAGTGTGTGTGTGATTAGTAGTTAAAGTGTCAATGCTATTATGGCTTTGAAAAAACTGAGTGTAATCACAAAAGTAACCAAAATGAGTTCTCCCCTTAGCTTCTATTGCTTCTATTGTTTCATAGACAACGTGAAGAGGATGTGGAAACATTAGATCCTCTACAATGGAATTTGGAGTATGTGGAGGACCACATATGCTATCTAATGGTAGAGTTCCAAAATACTCTATGAGGAAGAGCAATGCAATGGTAGATGAAATGCACTCCCTCTAACCAAATATTGGCATTGGTTCAAATGTGGGCGGATTTTGTGAAGTTACAAAATACAAAGTTTGAGCAACATATCATTGATGAATTAAAAGAGATAAAGAAAGAGATAATAGAAACCATGTGGGAGTATGACCGATGCTTTTAGGATATGATGAGTTGCTTAAGTTATACTTCTAGGAGGCACAACACAAAGGAGTGGTTGGTCTTTTTTCTCACTTGTAAACTATATTGCTATGATAATGATTAACTACACAATGAAAAACATTAGAATTTGTAATGCAACTTGAGTCCATCAACAGGTTGGTTGAAGAAGTGGGTTGGGCCCAGATTGGCCTAGTTTCAATGCCAAGTGACAACATTGTCAAAGCATATTCAAGAGCTATTTAAAGGGAAGTAGAATACCATGAAGGTGTTATGGTGTACGATCTGCAAGATAAAATGTCATTCACAAAATGATTTCCCCATGATTCAAAAATATATTGTTGTTGTGGCTAATCCATTTGTACGAAAGGTGGATATCAATATCTACAAGATTTGCCAAGACATTGGTCATGATCCCTACCACTACCTAGTTGCAAAGATACAATAATAGTTGTGGCTCATTTTTTACTAAGTGATGGAACATAGTAGAGTTCAGTAGCAAAAAAATTGTAAAAGTAGTAAKATTGTAGAAGCTTGAGTATGTGGTTCCATAGAAGCTTGAGTATGTGGTTCCATAGAAGCTTGAGTATGCAGAGGCTAAGGATTCATTGTAATTCCCATGTGCCCRTTTTTATTRGTAAGTTGTSCACATATATAAAGATGCAAGTGATTTCATAATATTTTGTATGAGTGGTTTATAGCTAGCATATTCCATGGTATATTCTATAATATTTTGTAACCACTTCAACCACCTATATATATGAGGGATATATTGTAACTAAGGAGAGAGGTTGATGTGGTTTTCAGTATTGTTCTTACGATTATAATTCTATGTTGGATTTGTGTAATATCATTCATGTTATTAACATAGTGGATCATTGGTCTAACCATGTGTTTATGTTTCTAATATATCTATATGATCTCTATGTTCTTCTAATCGATATGAATGTTGTTAGTTCCAATGGTTTAAATGCATGCAATTAACAGAATAATAAGGAATGTGACCCCCACTAAATCATTAACACTTCACACCTTAATAACATTGTAACTATCATACATGCTTCGAGAGAGAAATGAGCATTGCAATAGTAGACAAAGTATAAGAAAAATACTCCTACATTGCATGGTGTGACTTTGATTCAACTAAAAGAAAATTTTGTAAAGGAGTTTCAAAAGCCAAAGTTAGAACAATAAATCATGGTTGCATCAAAAAAAATTAAGCAAAAAGTGGGAGAGACCATTTGAGAGTATGGCCAATGTTTTTAGGATCTAATAAGTTGATTGAGTTACAATATTCAAGAAGTGAAAATTAAATAATGGTTTATTGGCAGGTTGTTACCTCACCTATGCATGCCATTGTTACAACAACAAATGTTGACACAAAGGGAAGAATTGGTTTTCTATGGGTAAAATCATGAAGGTGGGTAACACTTTTGTGAGAATCAGGTCTCCAAAATTCCTAGTCGCACTTTTTCGGCCGAATTAATATTTGTTTCGGACAAAAGCACAATTTTTCGGACGGACCTTTAGACGTCAAATCAAACGGTACCGTGATGATGTTCTCGACTATCGCATACCATATTAGATGGAGGGATTTTTTTTCTGGTAACATTGTTTCGGCTGAAAGAAGCTAGACATATTTTTTTCCCAGGTGACATAGTTTCGGCCGAAAGAATATTTTGGCCGAACAATTGTTTCGGCCTAAAATCATTTTATATATCCCCTACACATCATTTGTATCACACTTTTCTGAACTATTGTTGTTGGCTGGTGGTTGTTGTTGGTGATTGTTGTTGGTGGTGGTTTCTACTGGTTGTTGTGGGTTGTTGTTGTTGGTTGTTGTTGCTTGTTATTGTTCATTGTTGCTGCTTCAGGTTCCATGTAACCACTAAAACCTTTACCCAGTTAATTAAATTTTAATTTTATCTTATGTTTTGTGTTTTAGGAGGTGGACAGGGACGAATTTGGCCCTGTCCCTGTACAGGGACATGCTCGAATTCAGGCATGTCCATGTACAGGGACATGCTGAAATTATATGTATATTTGATATAAGTAATGGTGATGATACTAGTATCCATGTTACATAAGAGATTACTAAACAAATCAATGTAACCGATTGTATTACTAGTATAAGGATAATACAGGTCAATTGTTTCCATTATAACTATAATTTCCCTTTGATTTCCATAGGTATTTATATTCCAAACATTACAGTAATGTTATATCACACATTAAGGTATACAAGCTTATCACATATAGCTTACATGTACTAACTAAGCTGAATATTACTACCCTTTTGTTACTGTTGGAGTTACTTCACACACCTAGGATTTCTTTTTCCTAAGGTTTTTCCTATGTTTATTAGTCATTATTCGGTCTCCTATATTTTAGGAAGAATATTCCTCTAGGGAGAATATTCTCTTCAGTTTTCACTTCAATTTGATCAGTTGAGTGGAGTCTAGATGCTACATTGGGATTATCACCATGCAGCGTTGGGATCATCACCAAATAATGCACATTGTCCTTGGGATCATCGCTAGACTAGAGCATTACCCATGATTCCCTGATACAATCCTCACTTCACTATGTTTCCGTCAGTTAACTGAAGACTAATAGACTAGTTAACTCAACTAGGTGGCAGTTCACTCCCGTAACTGCCCGAGAGACTAGACTAGGTGGCAATTTACTCCTGTAAATGATGGTGTGTGTCGAGATCACTCTAGACCACCACTATGGCACATTGGCTTCTCCTCCAGTGCGCATTGCTTTAGTTATACATAGTATATCATGTGTAAATTATCATTTATTCATTTGGTTAATGATAATTCTTCCATTCTTTCTCTCCTGCTTGTCTTTTCTTCTATTTTCTCTGCAATTGTGTATGTCAATTCGTAGCTAGATCTATTATGTGTAGGTTCAACACATTTACATGGTATCAGATCCGATAGACTGTCAGGGAAAAGACACACCAAATTATTTTTGCAGGTATCGAAGATTGAAGACAACGAAAAAATGGAATTTTCAAAAGAATTCATTCTTACACCTTACAATTACTTTGCATGGAAGGATAAGATGATCATGCATATTTGAATAATAGTATTGTATAGGTTAACAATGAACACAGAGACAAAACCAACATCATCCATAGAAAAATCCAAGTATCTAAATCGAATGGATGAAGCATTCAGAACAATTTGCAATCTCATTTCTTTTGATCTCCTCTTTCACATATCTTCCTGTAAAACCCCCAATGAATCCTGGACCACCATGGAAGGGCTCTTCAGAAAACATGATGAGATGAGGGGACACATTCTCAAGGTGGAATTGCTCACATTGGATCAAAAAAGCTTCGACAATCTCCAAGATTGCTTTACAAAATATAAGGATTTACTGTCGCAACTCAAGGCTTGCGGGGTTGATAAATCTAAGGAGGAGAAACAAATGGTTCTCACCTTTCTCTCCAAACTTGGTCACGAATTCACAGTGTTTGTATCCACATTCCATTCAGTTAGATTACCTCTGGAGCCACCTGGAAGATGCCTTCTCTTGAGGAATTTATCGACTCTCTGACACAAGAGCAAACCAAGCTCATCAACATGGGAAAAATCAAATGCCCAAAGGTGCATGCACTTAGTGTGAAAGATGGAAGCGGTCATCAACATCATAAATCTAAAGATAAATACAAAATGAAAGTTCATGCAAATCCAAAGAAGGAAGGGTAATCAAAACCCTTCAACGATGCCTCCGGATCCAAAGGTGGAAAGGGAAGAAAAGGGGAGAAATGCACATACTACCATAAAGGATTCCATCCAGAATCCGCATGTATGTAGAAACATATAGATATAATGACTCAAATACTTCAGAAAAATAACCTTGGATATCACATCCCCGAGGGTGCCAAGAAGAAGAAGCCAGAAGATCAGAACCCCAAGAAAGGAAATTCTAGGGATGCCTTGATTTCCATCAACTCCTCTCTCGATGCTTGGATCGTAGATTCAGGAGCATCACACCACATGGATACCACAAAAGAGGTATATTATTCATTGGATGCATGCAAAGGTCCTCATATTATGATGGGGGACAACTCTCTAGTCGAGGTCACCGACAAAAGAAGGATTGAACTCACCAACGAAAGCTTCGAGAATGTGTTGCACGTTCCCAAACTTTCCGTCAATCTTCTATCCATGTATCAGGTGACAAATTCCGACACCGGAAATAAATTCATATTCACACTCAATGTAGTGGACATCTATGACATACAAACCAATTGCAAGGTTGCTACCGGTGAGGTAAATCATCAATCTAGGCTTTACACATTTTTTGAATTTATTGAACCAAATTTTGCTTTACTGCTTACCCATGTTGATGAAAGAAGTAGGATATGACACGAAAGGTTCGAGCATTTAAATTTAAGATATATGCAACAACTTAGCAAGAAGGGTTTGTTTGATGGTCTACCAGACATCCATTTCTCCAAAGGAATTTGTGAGGGATGTGTTCTTGGAAAACAACCTCAAGAGAAATTCGACAAAGGAAAGACTCAGAGAACTTCCTCTATAATGGGTTGAGAACATGCTCATTTTGGTTGATGATTTCTCACTATTCACATGGATTTTCTTTCTCAGGCAAAAATCAGAGGTCTTTCAACACCTCAAAGATTTCAAAGCCCTTGTTGAGACATAGTCAGGAAAGAAAATCAAAATCCTCCGAAATGATAACGGTGGAGAGTATGTCAACCATGATATCCAGAATCTTTGTCATGAGGTAGGGATTTGGTTGCAACACACTGTTCCCTATACTCCACAACAAAATGGAGTTGTTGAGCGGAAAAATAGATGTCTAAAAGAGATGGCATCTTGCATGCTACATACAAAGTCACTTCCACCGAGATTATGGGTTGAAGCACTTAATTGTGAAACCTACATCTAAAACAGATCTCCCCATAGATCTATCAAGGATAAGATCCCCTACGAGGATTGGAGCGGCCTCAAACCAGAAGTGACCCACTTTCCTATTTTTGATTCACATGCATGGGCCCAGATTCCATCTGAAAGAGGAAGGCACTTGATCCACAAAACACAAAGTGTCTTTTGTTGGATACCTCGACAGTGTGAAGGGATATAGACTTATTGATCTTTCCTCGAACTGACTCATCATTGATCAAAGTGTCCAATTTGAGGAAAGTGTCTCGCATGTACCTCAACAACCCCATGCAAACACCTTTTTTCTTCCACCTGTCAGAGATGATGAGCATGCACATGCTGACTCTTCTTCCAATGAGAGTTTCGATTCAGAGGATTCAGATGATCTAGATACATAGTCAATATAGTCATATGCAGAGTTGGTGCATGCATATGAAGATGTAGAGCCAGAGTCGAGGCCCAAGTGGGCTCATACTACTCTTCAGGATGCAGGGGATCTTGTTGGGGATCTAGATGATACTAGGAGGACTTGATCTGATTTCCAGGAGCCTTCTCTTGCACTCACTACCACTGAACCATTGCCACCCAGACATCTTTTCTTGGTTCAGTCTTCAGATCCATAGTCTTATGGTGAGGTTGTTGGAAATCCCTTTTGGGAATCTGCCATGCAGGAGGAGTACAACTCCCTCCTCGAGAACCATACTTGGGATATGGTTCCCCTTCCTTTAGGAAGGAAACTTGTTAGGTGTAGATGGGTCTACAGAACCAAGAGCACAGTGGATGGACAGATTAGGAGATACAAATCTATGCTAGTTTCCAAAGGCTTTCAGCAGGTGCATGGCATTGACTATGATGAGACCTTCGCTCCTGTAGTGAATATGGATTCCATACGTTTGGCACTTGCCATTGTGGTAGCCAAGGGATGGGAAGTCCATCAGATGGACATGAAGAATGTATTTCTTCATGGTGATCTCTTTGAGGAGATCTATATGGAGCATCCCCAAGGATTTATGCAGGATTTATCTTTGGTCTGTCGACTGAAGAAGTCTCTTTATGGCCTCAAGCAGGCTCCAAGGGCATGGTATTCCAAGATGGACTCCTACCTGCTGTCATAGAACTTTGTACATTGTAAATCATACCCGAAATTTTACATGCTCAGGGCAGTTGATTGACTTCTACTCCTAGTTTTTTACGTCGATGATTTGTTGATCGCCGATTGCTCAACTTCAATGATTGCTGCAGTCAAGAGGATTCTACATGATAGGTTCTTGATGACGAACATGGTTGCACTACACTTCTTCCTTGGAATCGATATCAAACATGATGCATCAGGAATCAAACTGTCTCAGGCAGCAGGCTAAGTATGCACGAGATCTCCTTGAGACATTTCACTTGATAGAATACAAGTGCACCCCGACTTCTTTCCTATCAAAAGTCAGACTTGAGGATGGCGGGGACACTCCACTGGTTGACAACACATTGTATAGATAGATAGTGGGGAGCTTGTTGTATCTCACACACTCCAAACCAGACCTCTCCTATGCAATTGGAGCAGTCTCCAGGTTCATGCAAGAGTCGCATGAGCTACATTGGAAGGATGCAAAGTGTATCCTTTGATATGTACAGGGAATCATCACATTTGGGATTCACTATACAACAAACTCTACATTAGACCTCATCAGGTTCATTGATTCTGACCGGGATGGCGATAACGTTGATCACAAGTCCACATTTGGTTACTCACTCAGTATTGGTTCCGGGCCTATCTATTGGTCGAGTAAAAAGCAAGGTGATATTTCTCTATATTCATTCGAGGAAGAGTACAGAGGGGTAGTTAACATAACCATTTAGGCTATGTGGCTACAACATTTTCTCACTGAGTTGGGAATTTAGTTCCATTGGCCGAACGTCATTTGGTGTGAAAACCGGGGCACTCTGAAGTTCTGCAGAGATCCAGTTCAAAGGCAGTGGATGAAGCACAT
>JZKD02S1703594.1:308628-335716 GCA_000966675.3 Picea glauca
GGTTAACTCCCAAGGTTAATCTTCTATTCTTCTGTTGAGTTATCTTTTACTCCTTTCCTTTTCCTTTCTTAAGTCAACTTAAAAATATAACTTTTAACTTCTTGACTTTTCCCCCATTAAGTGTGAGACTATGACCTAGTGGGGGTGCCCAGGCCACTGAGTCTCCTCATTACCTCTCTAAGAGGTGGGGGAGATTACAGACAGGAAAATCACCCTCCGGTTGTTGCTTTACTTTGGGGTATGCCATGGTTTCTTGGTGTATCAGAAAACAGAGCTCTGGGGCATTGAGTACTGCAAAGGCAGAGTACATTGCATTGAGTGTAGCAGTCCGTGAAGCAGTGTGGCTTCACAAATGTTTGATTGATTTATTCGATCATGAGATGGATCCTACTATTATTCATTGTGATAACCAGAGTTGTGTGAAGCTCTCTGAGAACCCTGTGTTTCATGATAGGTCGAAACACATCAAGATAAAATATCACTATATCAGAGACATGGTGCGGAGGAAGATAGTACACTTGCAATACCTTCCTACCCATGAGAAAATCGCAGATGTCTTCACCAAACCGCTTGCCAAGACAAAGTTCGAGTATTTTCGTGACAGACTTGGCCTGATGGAGAATGCCTCCCTAGCTGAGAGGGACTGATGATGATTACAACTATGTGAGACATCCTCCAGGACACGGACCTAAGAGAGAGTCCATGAGTTGGGTGTGTGGTTCCTATCTAAGACAGAAATGGAACGTTGTGCTGGCCTCCTCTGTGCAAAGAGTTGAGATGATACTCCAAATGATTCTCCTGTGTAATGCAGTGAGAAAGAAGATCTGTTGAGTTGGATGTGCCTGTGGCTGAGCACAGGTGAACATGTGGAAAATCCCATGAATTGGGTGCATCATTCTGAGACAGAGATGAAATGATGTGTTATCTTCCTCTGAGCAAAGAGTTGAGATGATGAACTCTAGATGATTCTCTTGTTTAACACAGTGAGAAAGAAGATCTGTTGAGTTGGACGTGCCTGTGGCTGAGCACAGGTGAATGTGATCCTAGTGGCTGAGCACTAGTGAGTGTGGTTCTCCTGTGAGACGCAGTGAGATAGAGATGTAGACATCCCTGTGGCTGAGCACAGATGGATGTGCCCCTAGTCGATGAGCACTAGTGGGTGTATGAGATCCCTTGCTATATTGTTCAAGAGTCAGACTTACCTGTAACCCTATTTGTAATGTAAAGGGTATAGGTCAACCCCACCTTAATGTAAAAGATAATTAATATGGTAATTATTAATTATATTGTGAGTTATTGAGGTCGACCTTGTTGTGCCAATAGACACCACTGTTGATAGGTTCAGTCTAATATAACTAAAGGTAAATTCCCCATTGAGGAATCATAACACAAATGTGAGTTTGGAAATTTCAGCAAGTACTTACTTCTTAGGAAAAGTGCGCACCTCTCTTGGGTGCTAGTCTTCTAGGGTTTGTAAGAACCCTTTTGTGTGCTAGTCTTCTATGGTGGTGGAGATCTTTCTCTTGAAGAATATAGCAAATGATTGGTTTGGTTTTATTCCCTTGTTGAGAATGGTTTCCTAGGATACTTCTTGTGTACTTGTGCATGGTGTTTCTTCTTGTGATCTTGGGTTATCAACTTGTCTATGGTTTAAGTAAAATGCTAAAAATGGAATGAACTTCATGCTTAAGCATAGCTTATTGAAAAATCAACAAGGATGACTACCAGAACCAAGATTGATGAGAAGATGGAAGGAGCTTACAACTTCAGAGCCTGGAGGTACAAAGTATCCCTCCTGCTAGAAGAACATGATATAGAGAAGTTCACTAAAGAAGAGGTTTCAGAACCAGAGGGAGATGAGGCTAAAGAAAAGTACAAGAAGGATATTGTCAAAGAAAAGAGGATTATTGCAGACTCCATTAAGGACCATCTTATTTGTCACATATCTTCATTATCCACTCCAAAAGAAATGATGGATGCCTTAACCTGACTATTTGAAGGCAACAACATCAACCGAAGAATGACCTTGAGAACTCAGTTAAAGAACGTGATGATGCAGGATTCATAAACCATCCACTCTTACTTCTCAAGAGAGATCCATATCAAGGAGAAAATATAAGCCATTAGTGATATAGTGAATGGAGAAGAAATGGTGATGACCACCTTGAATGGCTTCCCAAGGTCACGTGATGCATTTATTCAAGGGATATGCTCAAGAAGGAAGCTACCCAAGTTCAATAGGCTATGGGAAGATTGCAACCAAGAAGAAGCAAGGACAACAAGAAAAATGAAGATGACAGATGATGATCAAGCCCTAACCGCCCAAACCAGGAAAGGAAAGAGAAAGAAAGAACCCTCCTCGCCCAAGAAGTTTCAGAAGGGCCGAAGAAATAACCCAAATATCAGATGTTTCTATTGTCAGAAAATGAGACACATTTCTAGGAATTGTTCCCTCATTGAGAGACTAAGGGAAAAGAAAGGAGGTTAAAAAAATCATGTTCATACAACTGAAGATGATGAGCCACCCAAGAAGGTTGTAAAGGAATATGAATCAAGTGATGAGGAGTATGTTCTTATCTCAACCCTTACGAGAATTGTCGCTCATGGAAGTGACATTTGGCTGGTGGACAGTGGTGCTTCCAAGAACATGACAGGTTATAAAGACTCCTTGTCTAACCTTACTCATAAGGATTCACCGCACAAGGTGAAATTGGGAGATGACTATCAATATCCGATCAAAGGATGTAATGTCCCTTTCGAAATAGGAGCTCCAGAAGAGGAGGCTTAATGGTCTAAACCGCTCCATTAGACTATAGCCAGGGCCAAAGAGGGGTAAATAGGGTTACTAGAGGTCACTGCAATCACAGGTGTTATATTCGGAAAGTGACATTGAGCTAAAAAGAGTTAAAAGCACTTTTAAGTCATTATGAGCTAAAAATAGAAGTCGACAATGAATTAGGGTTTTAGCAGTGATTTAGGGTTTTGGAAGTCAACAATGAATTAGGGTTTCTGAAATTAACAATGAATTAGGGTTTCAGCATGATTTAGGGTTTTGGAAAGCTATAAAGGAAGAGTCAGCAACCTAATTCATCTTTATGCAGATTATGACTTGTCATTGAGGAGAAGAGGCACATCTCAGAAGAGATAGTTTAGTGTATTCTAGGAGGAAGACACCAGTTGGATGATTTCAGTGTTGAAAGACACACCCTAGTCACTGGGAAGATCATCTAGGTCTTTCATCATTCTTCATTTATTCCGCAGTGCTCCCATATTCCGGGTATTATCTTTTAGTTGCTTATTTGTATTCAAGCTAAGATCCTTTTGTCTTTTGATCTAGATGAGTGTTGTTATTTTATTCAGCCACAATTGCTTATTTATATTCCAGCTAAGATCCTTTGTATGTTGATCTAGTCGAGTATTTTCAGTTATTCATCCGCATTCGGCCATTTTGTAATCCACAGAGATATCATAATACAAACTTTGCAGTCCTTTGTTGCGTTTATTATTTGTATGATCATTTATATGTTGTAAACCTTTGATCCTACACACACATTAGCAGTGTTTCCTAGACTAGCCAAGTCAGGAACATTACAAAGGAGTAGGAGAAGCCTCCTACAAGTTAGACTCAGGAAAGCCAATGAAGATGAAGGAAGTTCTCTATGTTCCTGGATTGAAGAAGAACCTTTTCTCGATAACAACATTGGATGAGAAGGGTTACATAGTTGCATTTTTTGATGGAAAAGTTCTTTTGTGGCCTAGAGGGAAGACTGTAATGTTCCCAAGCCAAGATGCCATGAACATTGTGTTTTTCATGAATTTGTATGTGTTTTCTGGTTATGGCATTTCGTCAAACACTTTGCAGTTTCTGGTCTTTTAAGTTTCACTAGGGCTTATACTTATGGGTTTATGTGTGTTTGCAGCAATAATAAAAATAAATATAGCAATGTAACATACCTCAACAAGATGCAAGATCAACAATACAAGAGATAACCCAAAAATACTCCAAATCTGATTTTATTCATAACAATGGTTGTCCTCATACAAAATGGGGCAGATCTGGAATACATATAAGATAGTAGAGTGTTTGGCCTTCAAAATACAATATAGAAGAAGATCTAGGCTTCCAAAATCCTCTCCAAGCTATAGACCAAAAACCTAGATGAAACAACTCATAACCCAAATGAAATGTGAAGATATCCTTAGCACAATGCTCCCCTCACTGGCTGAAGCAAACCATGAATTCAGAATCTAAGAAATAAGTTGTTGAATCCCCTAAGAAAGGTGCAAAACTGTAGATCGGGCCAAGGGAAACCCCCTGGTAAAGTCTCAGACTGAATGATGGAGATCTGAACTTCCATATGGATGAATCATCTATCTGGAGTGCGCCCTCCTAGCTGTAGAAGACCAAGAATTCGACCTCTATGAAGATGGCCTCCAAAACCTCTAGAAAAGATCCCAAACTATAGACCGGGCCACTGAAAACCTCCTGGTAGAGTCTCAGGCTGAATGATAGATATTTGACCCTCCAAATGACTAGATCCTCAATCTATGATGCACCCTCCTCTCTCTGAACATGTACTGAGATCCAATAAATAAGACAACAGAGAAACCCCCTTTGGAACAAGGTAGAAAAAGTGCCCTAGGCCATAGGAATAATACCCAGAAGTTTGTTTGCTCCTAATCCTTCTCCTATGCCTGGAACAAACTCTTCTCCTCAAGATGGTGCACCCTCCTGCTGGAAACTCTCCTGAAGGTACACCCTAGCTCTCCCTAAACCTGTGGCTGATGTACAAACCCTCTGTAACTGAATGGATCTGATGTAAAATGGTGAGGGAATAATCTCTCACCTTCGTGACCAAGCTTGGACTAGGTTGGGTGAGATCTTTCACCACCGAGATGATCTCTAGGGTTTGTTAAGTCAAAACCCTCAAAACCCCCAAGTGCATGGGCTCACTAGCAAGAAGCCAAATATCAAAATGGTAAACAACATAATGAGAGAATAGAGGCCCCTATCTCTCTTAACTAGGTCAAGCTTGAGAATTGAACTATTTAATTCTAGATAGTTAAATCAGACCAAGATAGAAAGTGAAACAACAAGTAATATTAAACCATTAAACTTATTTCTGAGTGTACACTATGTTCAGATCTAGAATTCTGTTCATAATCAATGATTAGAAAAACTTTTATTAGTAAGCTAGATAGATCAGTTTTAACATTAGATAGCAGATCTAATCAAGTAGATAGTAGATCTAACAATAGATAATAGATCTGAGCAATTAATTATCATATCTAATCAATGAAATAAATAAATCTAGCAATTTGGTATTAGATCTAAGGAATAGAATAATAGATCTAGCAATTTATGATAGATCTAAATACGAGGATGACAGATCTATGCAATAGGTAATTTAATCATTAAATTTCAAGCAGATCTAAACTAGAAACACACATAACTGCATCATAAAGCAACTTACCTCTTGGTGTCTTACCTTTGAACAGTGAAGAGGTTCATGCCTCACACAAGAGACGAATAGCCACTGAATTTATTCTCAGAAAAAGTCCAAGATCAGGGATCTACCTCATGAGTGAGATCTCTTGCCAAAGAGAATTATAGGACAGTTAAAACTCCACCAGAACTTCACACAAGTTTATCAAAAGAACATCCCACAAACCCTCATGCATAAGGAGGACAAACAGGAGGAGGGACGACTGTCTTAAGGATGGCCCAGCCACCTTACTTAGGGTGTCGTGGTCCTCACTGGAAACTCAGATAGGGGACGATAATATGAAGAAGAGGATTTGCTGGCTAAAGAAAATATGGTTGGCTGGTAGAGAGCAACAACACCAGAATTCTCAGTAGAAGACACTCACCATACTCATAGCAGAAAAAAACCAATCAACAAGGACCTGGAACAAACTCAGACACAAAATAAAGGTCTGAAAGACTGCCACTAAAGGAGCCACTAATATGATGCAAGGAGGCTGGAATTGTTGCAAGGAGGCTGCACTGTTGCAAGGAGAGCAATCCGCCACATTTAGGATATAGAGAAATAATGTGTGTGAAAACTATATCCATGCTCGATCATGATGATCAAAAGGGAGAAACTATCTTGCTCCATAGGACAAGCCCCTGCAATCCCACTTGAAACCAACCCAACGTGAAGTATGTGGATCTCTGGCGCAACCTGGGTCATCATAAGGTGAAACAACCTACTAACAAAATGGACTCCTGGATTCCATGGAAAACTTGGAAGTTTATCACTTCCAATCCCCGCTAACTTCTCATGTGTCATACTAATCATTGTCGGAAGCCCTCCGTGCTCATCCCCATGAGAATCTGTATCTATGTCGCCCTCTGAGATTTTTGTTATCCCATGGCCTATGATGCTCACAATCATGCACAAAGACTCAATTGTCTGCCTATGATGATCCACCCCTATCCTACCGTATGTCGTAAAAGCACTCCTGTCAGGTCGTGTTGGCCTAACTCTTCATGTCCTCTGCCACTGTGTATATTCCCCCATGTTGTTGTCAATAATGAAAGTGTCGGGAAAGGCCAACAGAAACATTTTTAGTTGACTGTAGGATTCGTTTTTATGAATGCAGCTATGGGAGACATCCTCCAGCTTACAAACCTGTGAGATGTGGAACATAGTAGCTTGTGAAGTCTTTCTCTCAGCTTACAAACCTGAGAGAAATCCCCTATGAAGGGTTCGTGGTTCCTGCTTGAGACAGATTCAGGAATGTTAAGATGGCCTCCTCCATGATGTGAGAGAGAATAACTCCATATGATTATCCGATATAAAAGTAATCTGTTGAGTTAGGATGTGCCTGTGGCTGAGCACAAGGTGAACGTGGGAAATCCCAAAAGCATTGGGCACATCATCATGAGAACAAAAATGAAGATGATGTGATGGCCTCCTCTGAGCAACAACATATTTGATGAGAAGACTCCAGATGATCCTTCTGTTGGTGGTAGTGGGAAAGCAGATTTGTAGAGAAGACGTGCCTGTGGACGAGCACAGGTGAACGTGTGAAGACCTGGTTCATCTGTGTAATGTATTGAATCGGGTCCATGGCATCCCTATGGATGTGCCCCTAGTGGATGAGTACTAGTGGGTGTATCAGATCCTTTTCTATATGTTGTTCAAGAGTCATACCTACCTGTAACCCTAGTTATTGTGTAAAGGGTACATGACGATACCCTATCTTATTGTGTCTAAAGATAAACTGTAAAAGATAATCAATATTAATATTAATTATTATAATAATAAATAAATAATATGTCTAAGTGAAGTCAGCCCTATTGTGCCAAGAAACACTTTAGTTGATAGGACAAGTCTAATATAAGTAAAAGCAAATCTCTCATTATAGACACACACACACTTGTGAGTTTTGAAAATTTTAGCAAGTACACTTCTTGGTAAAAGTTGCACACTTCTCTTGGATGTTAGGGTTTCTAGGGTTTTGTGCACCCTCTTGTGTGCTAGGATATTCTTGGTGGTAAAGGTCTTTCTCTTGAAGATTATAGCAAAGGATTTGGCTAGGTTTTTCTCCCTTGTTGAGAAGGGTTTCCTAGGATATATCTTGTGTACTTGTGCATGGTGTTTCTTCTTGTGATCCTGGTTGCTGCAATATTCTTGTTTATGGTTAAGAAATGATGAAATTGAAATGAACTACATTCTTAACCTAGCTTATGAAAAATAAACAACTGGAAAGTATCATATGCTTTTGCCAATCCCAAGGATTCAACCAAAAGCTCGTCCACCGGTACCCAAGGTAAATACTCACCTGTAGTCATCACTGAACCCCAATCATCAGGTACAACCGGGGGTAACTCCTCCAACTGATGGTTAACCACTCTCCATCTCTCATCTCTCATGCAACTGTTGATACTGTGAAGGTGATCTCTCAGAACTATGTGTTGCTGCAAAGGAGAGGCATCTCCATGATCCTCTAAGTGTGTCTCCTCCGTGAAAGCCAATACGCTCCTTTGAGTCCCATTGTACACCTCTGCATGTCTCTGTGAACTATCACTCACCATTGTATGCTCCTGCATGCTCATGTAATCTCATATATACTACTGCAACATCATGGGTCTTAGGTGTACTACTGGTTCAACTTCTACATGAAGGTCAACCACTCCTGGGACACAAATGGAAGTGTCCTCAAAAATTCCCTTGGCTCTAGAGTCCCCATGCTTATGTGAGTGCTCGACTGTCTCAAGAATCCTCGTGGATGGTAGATCCTATGCCTTTGGATCATAACTCTCCATACTCATCAGTGATCCAGGGTACTCCTCATGCTCGTCCATCAACTGGTGCTCCTCTGCTAAACCACCAACATCCTCTAGCAACGTGCCTGAAGGATATATCTGACTCTCTACTAAGATAGATGTAGTGGATCTTTGTTGAATCTCCTCGAGAAGCTCCTCTGATCTGGACTCTGATTCTTGAGGGGATACTTGTTTTCCTTTCAAGAATCCTCATGTCCTCTCTAACTCATGAGTGAGTTTGTCCACCTCCATCTCCTGCTCCCTCAGGGCCCTGTGATACATCTCACCAACCCCCAATAGATAGCCTCTATCCATCAACAATTGCTGGTAGTTGGTCCTCATCACAAACACTCTCTCCCTGAGAGTATGAAAGTCATCCATGGCAAATATCCCATTTGAACTATCATGTGCCATCAATGCCCTCCAACAACAATCAACCACCAATGCATGTGTGTCATCAATGCACCTAGTGGCTGCCATGATCATGTCCTCACTGACTCTCAACTGTCCTGCCAAATAGCGTGACTTCTGATCACAGTCGTGATGAGGTGCCACCTCATGCTCGTCACTTCTAGTGTCAACCCTGGAATCCCCAACAACACTCTTTTCAAATTATAGGGCACTGAACTGCCCCCTGTCCACTGTGATACTGGGTCCTCCTGTATGCGACTGCATATCATCACCAACTGCGATCTCCCTCTGAATCATATTGTATCCCATATAAGCAGTTGTATCCTCTGGTGCACTCACCATGCTACTATCATCTGCACCTGGATCCCATACAGATGTGTCCAAACACGTGTTATGGCCGTCCCAACCAATAAGGAGTGCATCCTCATCACTGTCGACCGGTCCTGGAAGTAAGTGTCCCATCAAACTATCAGTCTCCATAACCTGATCAAACAATGGAGTCTCGAAAAGAGGTGACCCACTCTCCTCATAGGCATGTGTAAGATCAACTGTCTCCAAGTCATGTCTCTCATAAAGGTCTATCTATCCCTAGTGTGCAATCCATGCGCAGGGCTCCACTACCATATCACTAATGCCACTGATATCCTCCCGTGTCATGGATATCATAGGTGTATGAGAAAGCACCAACTATGTCACAGTCACGATAGGAGCCTCATCATGCCTAGGTGCTAACATGTGTGGATCTCTACTAGTGTCACCACTCTGCTGAAGTATAAGGTCATCGACACTATGTGATGTGACTGCTAAAGCACAAGTGCTATCATCCTTTCCATCCAACTGTCCCTCCAATGTGAAAAGTTCACTATCCTCCTCAAGCATGCAAGAGTCACTAGCCTCTACAAGTGTGCAAGAGTCACTAGCGTCATCGGACTACTCCAAATAAGAATCTATCAATGCATCCTCATACACCTCCTCATCCTCACTGTCATAGTGCACCTCAATAATGTGTCTCTTACCTTTACCCCTACATCTATGATCTGGTTCCCAAGGTACTTTACAACTATAGCAAAGTTGCCTGCTCCTAATGGGTGTAGGAATGCTCTTTTCTTCCTTCCATATGCTAGTTGGTAGTGATGTTCTCTCTCCCATTTGTCTCAATAGTGCTCCAGTGTGTTGTATGTCGGCTATCAACTCACGTAGGGATAACTCCCATTCCTGTCTATCCATTTCTCCCTATGGAAGACCCCTCAAATTGGCAGGAGTCTAAGCTCTGGGTGCATTCACTAATCCCCACTGGTTGGGAGGATCAACGATTTGATACCACTGTAATGTTCCCAAGCCAACATGTCAAGAACATTGCGTTTTTCATGATTTTTTATGTGTTTTCTGGTTGTGGCATTTCATCAAACACTTTGCAAATTATAGTCTTTTAAGTTGCGCTAGGGCTTATACTGATGGGTTTATGTGTGTTTGCAACAATAATCAAAATAGATATAGAAATGTAACATACCTCAACAAGATTCAAGATCAACAATACAAGAGATAACCCAAAAATACTTCAGATCTGATTTTATTCATAACAATGGTTGTCCTCATACAAAATGGGGCAGATCTGGAATACATATAAGATAGTAGAGTGTCTGGCCTCCAAAATACAAGATAGAAGAATATCTAGTCTTCCAAAGGCCTCTCCAAGCTATAGACCAAAAACCTAGATGCGCCAACTCATAACCCAACTGAAATGTGAAGATCTCCTTAGCACAATGCTCCCCTCACTGGCTGAAGCAAACCAAGAATTCGGCCTCCAAGAAATAAAATGTCGAAACCCCTAAGAAAGGTGCCAAACTATAGATTGGGCCAAGGGAAACCCCTTGGTAAAGTATCAAACTGAATGATGGATATATGACCTTCCAGATCGTTGAATCATCTATCTGCAATGCACCCTCCTGGCTGTAGAATACCAAGAATTAGGCCTCTATGAAGATGGGCTCCAAACCCTCCAGAAAAGATCCCAAACTGTAGATCAGGCCACTGAAAACCCCCTAGTAGAGTCTCGGGCCGAATGATAGAGATCTGACCCTCCAAATGACTAGATCCTCAATCTATGATGCACCCTCCTCTCTCTGAACATGTATTGAACACCAATAAATAAGATAATAGAGAAACCCCCTCTAGAACAAGCCAAAAAAGTCTCCCTAGGCCATACAAATAATACCCAGAAGTTTGTTTTCTCCTAATCCTTCTCCTATGCTTGGAACAAACTCTTCTCCTCAAGATGGTGCACCCTCCTGAATCTATTCCCTAGCTCTCCCTGAACCTGTGGCTGATGTAGAAACCCTCTGTAACTGAATGGATCTGATGTAGAATGGTGAGGGAGGAATCTCTCACCTCCATGACCAAGCTTGGACCAGGTTGGGTGGGATCTTTCACCACCGAGCTGATCTCTAGGGTTTGTTAAGTCAAAACCATCAAAACCCCCAAGTGCACGGGCTCACTAGAAAGAGGCCAAATATCAAAATGATAAATAACATAATCAGAGAATAGAGGCCCCTATATCTCTTTGATCCTCCCTGCTCACCTTGTCTCTCTGGGTGAGTTTCACTAAAGCAACAAGTGTTTGTTGTTGTTTGTTGGTAGTTTTCCTAGTAGCAAGTTTCCTTGAGTTCCCACTTGAGAGATTCATGGTTACTTGTGCCAGAGAGACCCTACTAAATGAATGGGATGCCCGAGGGACTGAGAGCAATGAAGGGGTACATTTCTTGGGTTGGGCAGGTCAGGAGGAAGAGGGCTAGTGGAAAATTGGGATAGTTGTAGGAAAATGTCAATGGGTTGTGAGTTTTATGAGTTGTGAGTGGACTGTGAAATACCACCCTATTTTGTGGATTACTAGCCTAAGTTCGAGGGTGATTTGTTGTTAATATTTGGAACAACAAGTCTACGGTTGGGTGGAACATCTATCCCAGGCAGCTAGTTGCACAACTATTGTGAAAATATAAGTGTTTATCTATTTTCTCACATGTATTTATGAGCTAAATTGTTGTGCATGATCTTTGTAAATGAGAATAATAGATGTGATGTTGTAATCAAGTTTATTAACTGTATTGTCATGATCATTTTAGCATGTTGTAGATGCATCTAAATAATGGTAACAATTAGCAACTAAATCTGTTTAATTTGTAGTTGAAAGCTACAGGAAATTAGTTAACTGTAAATGAATTTAAAATAGTTAACATAAATTTCATTTTTATGAGTTTTCCGCACCATAATTTCCCTCGGTTGGGCTAGGGGATGTTTTTTTTGACAAGAAAAGGAAGTTTGTATTAATATATCAGTGGTATGACCACTGTAGAAACATCTACATAGTTCAGGCATGCATCCTGTGCATGAAATCCAAAATTACATATATAGGCGCCATATAAAAAAGCCCAGAAATGCCCATTATGGCTTAGATTCCAAAATTTACCTCCTATGGAGTTTAAAGCCTACAAACAATGTATCTTCATAGTAACCAAAACTGGGAAAAATCCAAGAAAATAAAGGAACCATAGTTACACCTACTACTCCGGGTTCGAGGGGCCTTCATTCGGCGAGATCTTCACCCCTGCATCTTGTTGAAGGGTCTTCCTAGTGACTTGGAGCTCCAACTTTTCCATCCTGGATTCTAATTCCGCTATCCATTCATTAACCATCTACATCGATTGCGTAAGGGACTCTGAAGCTTCCTCTCTGATTTGAATGAGGTCTTCCTCAAACATATCAAACCTTCTGCCACCTTCCCCATCCAGTCGGAGAAGAAATCTTCTATGCGCACTTAATTTCCGCTTCAATTCATGGATTTCCAGTTCCAGCAAAGGAGTGGGGATGGGGGGAGCAGCAGATTCAGAACTAGAGGCCATGCAAAGGGATGGGGAGGAATTCTTCAGAGTTTGAAGGGCCAGGGACCATGCAGAGAGAGATGAGCAAGAAAAACGATCACCGAGATCTGCATGAGGGGGATTCAGATGCTGCCCTTAATTTATCTCCAGAATGAGCGTGCCAGACCATAATTTGGATAGGAAACCTCGCGTGAGTGCCTTGTCGGAGAGACATAGGCTTTGTACTTAATTGCTTGAAGAGCATGATGGCAGCCTCATGCAGAGATGCGTAGAGTGTCGTGAGTTGGGGGGATGTGTACCTTCTTGCTTGGTATTCATCATATGTTGAAGTGATGCCACGAGTCGGGGTGAGGGGAGGTGTGACGTCCGGCTTCCTATGGGCACAAGGCCACCTGCTAGCCGCCCACCTCAAACCGTTAAAGAATTGGAGCGAAGGAAGAGGTCCCATTGAGTGAGAGGAGTCTCTTGCTCAAGGGAGTGGCAACTTTTGCTGCCTGGTCCGCTTCTTCATTTAAGTGTCGAAGAACATGGAAAAACTCAATCTTCCAGAAGGATTTAGAGAGTCTCTGGATTTTCTTGAGGATTTGCTGAATTTTCATTTTATTTGGTAATGAGTTAGTGACCAAGGCTTGGATTAGGAGCCGAGAGTCTCCTATCACCAAGATTTCATTGATGCCTAGGTCTCGAGCTTGGATGAGGCCTTGCCAGAGACTTAGAGCTTTTGCCATGTTTTTGGTGTCTTCCCCTAATCCCCAAGAAAATACCTGTTCTAGGATTTCATCGGGGCCGTAGAGGACCCCTCACCCTCCTGCCTCCCCTGTTGGGCTAGGGGATGTTACAACAAGTTCTTTCATAATATTTTGTATGAGTGGTTTATAGATAACATATTCCATGGTATATTCTAGAATCTTTTGTAATCACTTCAACCACCTATATATATGAGGGGCATAATGTAACTAAGGAGAGAGATTGTTGTTGTTGCCAGTATTGTTCTTACGATTAGAATTCTATGCTGGATTTGTGTGATATCATTCATGCTATTAACATAATGGATAATTGGTCTACCTATGTATTTTTGTTTCTAATATATCTAGATGATCTCTATCTTCTTCTAATTGATCTGTATGTTGTTAGTTCCAATGGTTTAAATGCATGCAATTAACAAAATAATAAGGAATGTAACCCCCACTAAACCATTAACACTTCACACCTTAATCACATCGTAACTATCATACATGCTTTGAGAGAGCAATCAACATTACAATAGTAGACGAAGTGTAAGAAAAATACTCCTACATTACATGGTGTGACTTTGATTCAACTAAAATCAAATTTTGTGAAAGAGTTTCAGAAGCATGGATGATTTTAAAGATGGAAATTTATATTAAAATGTAGAAACATGGGCTAATCTTAATATTCCTTAATATGCAAAATGTAAAGTGTTTGGCAATAGTTTTGTAAAAATATTCAAGTTTTTAAGGATTTTATATACTTTCTATAAAAGTTTGGCCATTTTTAAAGTAAAATAATTTTATTCTATGGAATTTGGGTGAATTGTTTTTAGAAAAAATGGAAATTGACGAATCGTTTTTTGGGAAAAGCCATGGAAAATTAGTCCATTTGCGAAATTTATCCCCTAAAATCATATGTATTCAAACGCCAAAATTAGAACATTAAAACACATTTGAATTAAAGGAAATTAAGAAAAAAATGGGACAGACCTTTTGGGATTATGATCTAATAAGTTGATTGAGTTATAATATTTAGGAAGTGAAAAATAAATAATGGTTTATTGGTGGGTTGTTACCTCACTCGTGCATGCCATTGTTACAACAATAGATGTTGACACAAGTGGAAGAATTGGAATTTTCTATGTGATTGAAGTCTACAATTAGGTTAGCAGAAGCCTTAGCCCAAGGATTAAGTCCAAGGTTAACGCAGCTCTAGTACTAGTAGACTAATTGATGGAATAGATTCAGGAGTTGGAGAAAACGAAGTTGGGTGGAAGAGATGCAATATAGTGCACATTGTGTAGGATCAAAGGCCACGTATGGATTGATTTCCCTATGACTCAAATATATACCCAAATATTAGATAATACAGTTTTTGGTAAGTATGCCAGATAAGGGATATGAGGGACTATGTAAGATGTGCAAGTACTTAGGACATGACTTGCATCATTTCCTACTACTGCATAATTATAGCAGGACTATAGTGGTGGTATACTATGACTTTAACAAGGTAAACACTCACCATACGAAGGAATGTCATGCATTGTCTACACTCGCCAAGAGATTTGAAAACAATATATTCATGATAGGCTTAGGGGGAGATGGAAACTAGGGAAGAATCAAAATTATAATTGAAAGTAGAATTAGGATAACCAAGCACCAAGGAATGATATGAACCATTCTCCACCATGGTGTTACAATTATAATGAAGTGGGGAACATTGAATACAATTGTCCATAGCCATATTAGCCTCACTGCTTCCATTTCCATAAAATAGGGAATAAAACTAGCATAGCTTGATGGAACATTGAAAAAGAAATGGGAAAACAATGCTCACCTAAAACACTATGTGGCCCCAACCCCTACAGAACTACCCTAAGCTCTTTGGGTGGGAAGTTAGTGTACCATAGTAGAAATCAATTTCTATATTAAACTCTGGTAATTCTTTTTCTACAATTTAATTTAAACAATTTCAAGTTTCCATAGATTTAATTCACATTTAATTTTGATGTTTGTCACTTTTGTAGATCTAAGAATAATAAAGTAGAATAGGTATACAATTACGCATACTTCACAATACTCTACTAGAGAAAATATTTGTGGTCAGGGTGTCGACATCAACTTGGGATCTATGGATGGGATAAAATGGGTGTCACGGAAAAATGGGGAACTATGGAGTTAATGGACCATAATACAGTGGGTGTGTCTACATAGGGTCAGGTCTCTATGGGTAGGGAGCCTCTACATTATAAAACATTACTAGGGGGGGTCTTGATTAATAGGAGAAGCTAAGTCTTGTCACCTTTAAATAAATGCAATGGCAAGTAGACAACGCTAGCTTAGGCTTTTAATGTCACATAGGCCAAACCCAAGGTAGTCAAGTTGCATTAATGTCCTAGGAAATTGTTGCAAAAAAAATGCCTTATATTGTATTAATGATTGTATCTACACTGGATTTCTCAATTATTCAAGTTGAATATGTAGTATTGGGTGGAAGATCAAACCGTCAGGATGGTGCACATGTTGACATCATCAATCCTAGAGAAGGTATTTATGGAAATGCTTTGTTGGTTATATTTGGGGAAAAACTTAAATCATTGAATCACGTAAGATTGGACCATTATAAGGATTCAAGAAATGAACTCTAGACCAAATCAGAGTGCAAAATTTAAATAGAACTACCATGGGAAACCAATGAAGTTGAGTGTCAACTATGGGGAAGCAAGTAGAAATAAAGGTGGCATTGGGCATTAACCAATATTAGAGGATTAGGAGAATGTTTCCATGAATAGGTCCATTAAGAAGGTGGGGGACTACATGTAGAAAGTTCCAGAAGAATAAGTCATGGGGCAAGAAGGCTTCCATTTTGGAAGTATTGCATTTCATTATGCCCAAACAAAAGGTTAAACCCATGGGTGTATGTACCAAAGGATGAGCACATGAAGCTATTAGATTATGATATCCACAACTATGTGGTCTTTCCCAAGTTCACACAAAATCAATAAATGGAATGGAAGGGGGAGTAAGTCAAGACCCTGAAGCTATTTCATCCCTTGCTTAAGTATGGAATTATGACCTTACTACATGTCCCCTCCTCTGGGAATTCTCCCTACATGTAGAAGTGATTCAAGTTATTGTTGTCAAGGGTGCATTCGGGTGGGATTTGGTTGGACTAGAAAGACCCTATCAATTACAAAGTTATCTATTCCTTAACTGGGTTGCAAATCAATGGACAAGATGTTATATACACATTCATGGTCTAGCCCACTACACAAAAAGATGGGGATACACAAGAATAGATGGATCCATGCTTGAAATATGGACCGAAGAAAATGAACTAAGGGTTTGATATAGCTTCTATCAATCATTTGTCAATTAGCATGGAAGAACAATTTCTATCTACCAGAGTGCTGCAGACTTGCAGGAAGGGGACTTCTCTAAGTAGATAGTTCATGTGGAAAATTTCTATGTGGATGGCATCAAGCTGAGTTGGGTATGGTATTTCACAAATGAGGTATTGTAGAATGTTGTGGATTCACAAGATAAGAACCAACATTTTTGGTCTAGTAGTTTCTTGTTGTTGATTGTTGGGATGATATGAAGAATTATTAAAAAAAAAAATTGTATTAATAATATTTATCTCATTTATCTCAAAGATATTTCAAATTATACTGTAATCAATTTTTTTAAGTATTTTATTTATCTCAAAGATATTTCAAGTTAATCATTTTTTGTATTGTAGTATCTCATCTCAAAGATATTTCAAGTTACAATGTAATCATTTTTTTTTTGTAATATCTCATTTGTCTCAAAGATATTTCAAATTACAATGTAATCATTTTTTTTAGTATCTTAAAATATTATTAATCCATAAAGTTTATTTGTTTTGTATTGAAATTCAATAAGTTATGTATGTTACTCAAATTTTCATAGTATAGTGGGTGCATTTGGCATACCTCATTTTCAATTTTTCTTTATTTTTTAAATTGGTTTAGATTTCTTTAGAATTGATATTTTTTCATTTTCATGTTTTGGGAACTTGGATTGAAATGATAAATTACATGATCTTTTTTATTACTTTATTTTGTATGAAGTTATAAATATCTAATGATTCATCAATCAAGTTTTCCTCTTTAATTCTAAATGTTAGGATAAACTTGACTTCTTAAAAGAGTCAAATATATTTTAAGTAAATAAGTGGTTTTTGGGCCTATGGTATTGGTGACCCATGGTATTTGTCTCCCATGGTTTTGGTAGTCCATAGTAGTATTCCTGTGGATTACATGTAATGAAGCTCTTAAAAGAGGGTTCCTGGTTTGAGTGGGATAAATGGTGAAAGAAGTAAAGTTTATGGTCGAGAAGTTTAACGGGAAAAACTACCAGCCATGGAAGATGAAAATGGAAGTCTATTTGTATCAAAAGAATTTGATCTTACCATTGTGCGGAATAACAAAGAATTCGACGACTATAAAGGTGAAGAATGGGAAATTCTCGAAAGAAATGCACTAGGAACAATACGGTTGTTCCTGGCATTGTCAGTGGCCTTCAACATTTCAAAAGAAAAAACAACGGAAGATATGATAAAGTCATTAACTAGACTATATGAAAAACCCTCAAGCTCCAACAAGGTGTTTCTTATATGAAGATGTCAAAAGGTGGGTCTGTTGTTGATCATTTAAATGAATTTAACACAGTCACAAATCAGTTAAGTTCTATAGGAGTAAACTTTGATGATGAGGTTAGGGATATTTTAATCTTGTGCCCATTGCTAGAAAGATGGAATAGCTTGGTCATGGCTGTGAACAATTATGTCTTTGGTTCAAATAATTAAAGTTTGATGATGTTGTCGGTGTTATCCTTAGTAAGGAAATGCGACGGAAAAGCACATGTGAGACATCAGGTAGTGATTTGACTATGGAGAACAGGGGAAGGCAAAGGGAGAGAGGAAAGAGTCTAGGGATTTCTGGAAAATCTAATAAGGGTGGATATAAATCTATAGGGAGACTAGGATGTTGGCATAGGGGGAAGAAAGGACACAATAAGAAAGATTGTTAGTTTCTAAAAGGAAAACAAGGAGATGGACAATAGAAGAAAAATCATGAAGTAAATGTAATAGGTGATGTGTTGAAAGATGCTTTAATCCTTTCATTAGATAATATTATTGATTCTTGGGTAGTAGACTCAAGGGATTCATTTCATGCCACACCCCATATGAAATATTTTCAAGATTATGTTCAAGGTGATTTTGGATAGGTTTATTTGAGTGATGACAAACCATGCAAAATTGTTGGAAGGGGTAAGATATAGATAAAATTGCAAAATGGAAATGAATGGTTGTTAAAAGGGGTGAAGCATGTTCCTAAATTGAGAAGAATTCTAATTTCAATAGGGCAGTTAGAAATTGAAGGTTGTGCAGTTACATTTATGAGAAATTCATGGAAGGTCACTAAAGGATCACTTGTAATAGAAAAATGAGAGAAGGTAGGTACATTGTATTTTTGTACTGGTAATGTTGATTATTCTATTGATTTAGTTTCCGCATGAGCAATATAAAATTATGGCATAATAGGCTTGGGCACATGAGTGAGAAGGGGATGCAGATTCTCCACTCAAGGAATTTGTTGCCATATTTTAAGTAGGTTGATTTGGATTTCTGCGAGCACTTTGTTTATGGAAAATAGAAAAGAGTCAGATTCCTCAAAATTGGGAAGGAAAAAAAAGAGTAAAAAGTTAGAGCTTATGCATATAGATGTAAGGGGACTAGCTTCGATATCATCTCTTGGTGGATTTTATTATTATATATGTTACTTTTATTGATGATGTAATTAGAAAAACTTTGGTTTATTGCATTCAGGAAAAATATAATGTTTTTGATACCTTTAAGAAATGGAAAGATTTGGTTGAGAATGAGACAAGAAAGTTGAAGTGTCTCAGATTAGACAATGGAGGAGAATATTGTAGGAAGGAGTTTGATAGTTATTGTTCATACCATGGGATTTGTAGAGAGAAGACAGTTCCAGGAACACCACAAGAAAATGGTGTGTTAGAAAGGGTGAACAAGACAATCATGGAGCATGCAAGGAGTATGATATTGCATACATGATTTCCCTTAGAGTTTTGGGAAGATATTGTGGATACTGTCGTTGTAACATACCCAACCACCCCTGCTAGGTCATGTCACACTTAACTCTCTTGTCATAAGCTCTGATACCAATTTGTAACATACCCAGACACCAACTGCTAGGCTATGCCACTTTAAAACTTTCTTGAACTCTGATACCATTTTGTAATGTCTCCATTACCAACAATTTCAATAAAATTGCTCTGATACTAATTAAAACATAAAAATACACTTTGTAATGCACAATTATATACATAATCATAACATAAATATACATGCAACATAAACATGATAAACCCATGAAAATAAATACATAATTATCACTGTAACACATGATTTAATACACAATTGAAACTTATATTTGATTAAAGGTCACCAACCGCATGCAAACCTTCCACGTTCCTCCCATCCTTAGACCACACTACTCATAACTCTCAACAGTGGGTCACCCCGAGCTAGGGCTAAACTCCACTTGGGTAAGGGTTCCTAGCCAAGCTAAATTATCTCAGTCAACATGAAACTTAGTCACATGTGACTCAATCAAAGGAAATTCTGTCATAGGTACCAATTCATACTGACAGCCTACAATCCCTCATTCCCCACATGCCTATCCCACCCAAGGAAGTGTGCCCCTTCTCTGCTCAATAGTCCTTCAACTGCCCCACTTCCCTTCCAAGGCTTCAACAACAGGATGGACAGGAAGTCTTAGAACCTTGTCGTTGTAGTTTAGCACCTTGATCTCACCTGGAGAGAATTCAATGTCCTACGGGCATGGAAACTCGCCTCTTCATTCCAGCTCTCCAAGCTAAGCAATGTACACATATATGGGACAATAACAACCAAGTTAGGTCACAGTAAAAACAAGGTTTGATGACAATAACAGTTAGGTTCAATAACAGTAAAATTCGTGTACAGATCATAGTTGCGTGCCCCCCATTAATCCTCATCGAATCATAGCAAAATTGCACTAAGTCCGAACTCTATGGATGCATGTTCCCAACTTGACACTTTTCATGTTTAGAAATGTCTTCGGTCCACATGTCCCCCTCCTTCAAACTTAGGATAAAATAATATCCCTACTTTATACTTTTAAGGAATATTAATATAATATTCCTTCTGGGTTTAAGGCCCCTTAACTTAGCCCCCTTAACCTTAGCTAGTGGAGTAAGCCCCCCATACTCTTTTATGTGGTTGGTCTGCCACAGTGATGTGTTTTCATTATATATGCATGTGATTACATTTACATTCTCAGTACAAAAGTACTGATCTTTTTGCATCCACGCTCACCAACCTAAAAAATACAAAGATCATGCACTAAACTAGTGCGTGTGGAACTTCTGGGATGTGTGCACTCTTATTTTAGTGAGACACCCTCGTGCACTTACAAAAGTGCATGTTACAACATGACATATATATACAAAGGATCTCTGGCCTCCAAAATCACGCACTAAGCTGGTGTGCTCCGAATCCTAGGATGTGCACCGAATCCTAGAATGTGCGCCATCTTGGAAGGCTCTTCTTTTAGTGTGCCACCCTTGTGTGCTTACATCGGTGTGGGTTGTATACTTCAAGATGTTCCCATTTTAGTGCGCCAATCCTGCGCACTTACACAAGTGTGCGGTAAATACTTTAAATTGTGCGCTATAGTCAATTTAAACTGCGCGCACTCCTTTGGTGTGAGATTCACGCGCACTGACTTAATGCACGCTGCACCAAACCAAATATCTTGTTCCATCTGCTCACCAATTTATATGTAAAGTACAATTAAATCTATATGTACAATTTAGGTTCAACCTAGGGGTATTACAATGGTTTACTTGATAAATAGAGGGCATTCAAGTAACTTGGATGGTGGCATTCCAGAGGAGGAATGGACATAAAAAAGGTAAACTACTCTTTTCTGAATACTTTTGGTTGTGAAGCTTTTGTCCATATTGATAAAGAAAGTAGAACAAAGCTTGAGGAAAAATCCAAGAAGTTTACTTTTATTGGATATGGAGTTAATGATTTTGATTATCCCTTATTGGATTATGAAATTCACAAAATCATTAGGAGTAGAGATGTGGTATTCAATGAGAAGGTCATGTACAAATATTGGAGAGAAGACAAACACATAATACACAGTGCTTGATGAGATTATAGGAAATGAAATTTTAGAGGTGTCAGAAAATCAAAATGTTCAAGAACACCAACACTAACAAGAAGCTCAAACTCCTACGAGAAGATATACTAGGATAAGTAAACCCACTTGACAATACTCTCCTTCAATGTATTATTTATTGTGGACCAATTCTGGTGAACCAAAAGGATATAAAGAAGTAATGCAAGTAGAAACTAGAAAGAAGTGGGAGCAAGGCATGAAAGAGATGGAATCTTTGGTACATAACCAAACTTGGGATTTGGTTACATTGCCTGCAGGTAAAAGAGCATTGCAAAATAAATGGGTTTACAAGTTGAAGGAAGAAGATGGAGGAAAAAAGAGGTACAAGGTCAAACTTGTTGTAAAGGGGTTTTCACATAAGAAAGGTATAGATTTTGATGAAATATTTTCTCTTGTTGTTAAAATGACTTCAATCAAAACTATTTTAAGTCTAGTGGCAGTAGGAGATTTGCATCTTGAACAATTATATGTAAAGACATATTTTCTCCATGGAGATTTGGAGGAAGAGATTTATATGTTGTAGCCATAGCGGTATGAGGTCAAAGGAAAGGAAAAACTGGTATGCAGGTTGAATAAGAGCTTGCATGGCCTAAAACAAGCTCCAATGTAGTGGTATTTGAAATTTTACATGTTTATGACAGAACAAGGTTATAGTAGATGCCACTCTGACCATTGTGTTTATTTTAAGAGACTAGATAATGACAACTATATTATCTGGTTATTGTATGTAGATGACATGCTTGTTATAGGGTATACAATGCAAGATATAAATGTGCTCAAAATAACATTAGCTAATTCATTTACGATGAAGGATTTCGGTGCTGCAAAGAAAATCCTTGGCATGAGAATAACAAGAGACATGAAAAATAACAAATTAACATTGTCTTAGGGTGAGTACATAGAGAAGGTGTTGCAAAGGTTTCAAATGTAGGATGCAAAACAAGCTAGTACACCTTTGTCTAGCCATTTCAAATTGACTAAGGAGATGTGTCCCAAGACACATAAGCATATATACTACATGTACAAGGTTCCATACTCATCAGAAGTTGGCAAATTGATGTATGTGATGGTGTGCACAAGGCTATATATTTCACATGTAGTGGGAGTTGTGAGTAGGTATATGAACAATCTAGATAAAGAGAATTGGAAGGCAGTAAAGTGGATTCTCATGTATTTGAGAGGTACTACTACTCAAGCATTATGTTTTGGAGGTTCAAGCACTATTCTATAGGGATATGTTGATTCAGATATGGCAGGTGATATAGATAGCAAGAGGAGCACCACAGGGTATGTTTTTATTGTAGGTGGAACAACAATAATTTGGATTTTGAAATCGCAAAAGGTTGTTGCACTTTCAATAACAAAATCATAGTATTTTGTTTCTATAGAGGCTAATAAAGAGATGATTTGGTTACAAAGGTTTATGGAGGAATTGGGAAAGAAGAAGGAGAATAGTAGGTTGTACAACGATAGCCGAAGTGCCATTCATCTTGCAAAGAACTCAACCTTCCATTCTAAGACTAAGCATATATATCTTAGGTACCATTTCATATGATCAGTTTTGGAATATGGAAAGTTGAAGCTGACACTACTTCTTGTGAACTAAAATTTGACGACGGTATGTTGGTTTGTCGACACAATTTCGTCATCCCTCTAAAGAAATGTGGTTACCATTATTGTCGGTGTCTATTGGTCAGATATCCGACGAACATATTGTCGTTGGATATCCAACAAACCTACGCGTCGGAAGTCCGATGTAACCAAACATCGAATATCTGACAGATAAAAAAGATATCCGACATAGGTTTGTTAGAATGTGCATCAAATATCAAAGGAATAGGTACGTCAAATATTTGATAGACAAACAATATATCTGACAGAGGTGCCATACCTTCGACGGATATATTTGTTAGACGGTTCGTCAAATATCCGATGAATATGTATGTTGAATATCCAACAACCAAACAATATATCCGATGGAGGTGCCATACCTCCGATGGATATTTCCGTCAGAAGGTTCGTCGAATATCCAATGAATATATTCGTTGAATATTCGATAGAAAAACAATATATCTGACGAAGGTGCCATACCTCAGGCAGATATTTCTATCAGACGGTTCATCAAATATCCGACAAACCTCTGTATATTAAAAGAAATAATGAAATTAGCCAGAGAAGATGGTAGCGGAGAATAAAGGTGTAGAACCTATTCTTACAAAGGATAATTGGGAGGATTTTAATTGGGAAGCACATAAGAGTAAATGGATAATCCAAAAAATAGAAGAATGTTGCATAGACCAAGGAAGATGCATCGACCAAGGTAATGGATAGAATAATGATGCACCTATATATATTAAAATAATAATAATAATGAGATTAATAGCATTGTCAGTGATCCACACCTAAGAATTGTCAGTGATCCACACCTAATGTACCCAAGATGTGTGGTGTAGAGGAAAACCAAAAACCTAGGGGAGTTCAAAGCTATTAAATAACCATGAATATGCAAAAAACCAAGTAAGCTAACATATGGCATACACATTCATATTGGAAATAGAGGTATAGCATAAGCCTTTTCCATTATAATCAAATAAGGAAATCACATATGGTAGTACAACCAACAAGGAATGTGAGGTTGAGAAAGCCTATGTTTCAAAGTTATGATAAGAAGTGTGAGGTGAAATCATGTGTGTTATATGACTAAAATGATATAAGAGAGAAACAAGATGTATATACAAATATTTATAATGGAGTGTTGACACTTGAATACACAAACAATTAGTCTTCCATAATAGTTCTAGGTGTGTTCGAATTCCTGTCACTTTCAACATTCTTGGCTAAGGGAACATGCAGGAAACATTGACGATTATGTGCATGAGGTTGTTGAGGTGTGCACAGGTATGCCATTGAAAGTTGCATGTACATGATGCACATTCCAGACTTAGGAGGTGTCATAGTTGGTTGTGATGAGCTCTACATGAAACCATCTATAACTACACTTAGATCACGTGATTTTACTAATTCTCAGTAGTGCACTCTCCATCCAAATAAAATCGGCATAACATTTTACACATAATTAGATGAAGTTCTTACATTGTTTATGATAAAGACTTTGTCCAAAACAAAGGACATGGGAAACAATTTGAAAAGAGGAATTGAAGATCTCAAAGAAGGAATTATCAATCTCATTGGGGAAATATGAAACTTAGATGAAAAAATGACTCATATCACATAGATGGTGCAGAGATGGAAAACCATCATCACAACATTGCAAAGTAGTATCTCTCATAGAGTTCTATTGAGCCATTCCGATCAAAATTCTAGTAGTACTTTTCCTTATTGGATTTTGGATCCTCTCTCAAAGCATAGACCAAGGTGAAAATGTTGCACTATGATGGTCAAATGGATGTTCTCTCCAGCTCAATGAGTGGTTGAGTCTATGCAATTCCTATTATGAGGCACAAAAAAAAATAGATGAAGACAAATTTTCCTTCACAAAGTTGTAAATGCACTTAGAATACTTGTACAATGGGATTACTTATGTGAGAACATGGGAACACTTAGTGTTTATTTCCTTTTTGCAATGGTTGATTCCATCTAGAATCCAAAGGCATTGTAGAAGAAAGAAATAAATGACATCATTCAAAACAGACTGCATTGTATGCTTTTACTAGACATGAATAAAAGTGTAGTTGAAAGAGGGCACCACAAAAACAACAATAATTTATTGACAAGAAAACCAAGTCATCAAGAAAGCTAGGATTAGATTTCAAATGGATAATGAGAGCTAATCCACATAAATATAAAATCAAGTTCAATGTAAAATGACACAAGCACACCATGTTCACAAAAAAAGTGTTTATATACAAGGCAAGATGCAAAAAGACACATTGATCCGGATTTTATGAGCATAATGAAATGACTACATATTATTAACAGGTGCTTAACACAAAATAACAGAGATACAATAAAACTGGTTTTCTATTCAACAAGGAAATAAGCTGAAACTGTAAAATGCAGCGGAAAACAAGCTTGCTGAAATGGTGGCGGCTTATCTCTGAGAAGAGATGTGACGGGTGCACTCATTCACAAGAAGATAATTACAATGAGGATCTGAAGGCATTTTTACAATAAACATGAATGCCAAAAACCCTACACATCCAAAAACCTAACCCTAGGAGATGAAGCACCAAAAGTCATGTGGGCCCCGTTTGGGTAAGTTAGTACATCAACTTCCTGGGGTCGTAACTTTTGCATACGATCTCCGTTTTAGGCACATGATAGCCCATTGAAAAGGTATCATCGAGGAGATTCATTATGGGGGGAATATGGAATAAACATCGTTTAGGGCCTCAAAACGGCTTTGGAAGTTTCAGGACCCAAAAAACTACTAAAAATAATAAATTACCAAAATTGCCAGAAAACCGTTTTGAGCCAGTTGGAAAAGGTGGTTGGCCACCTATATCCACTTGGATCACACATTGAATCCACCAATCAAATGATATGAATTAATGTATAATAGCAGACAATATTCATTGCCATATAGTTTACACACAAGTAGATTTCTTTCAAATTAAAAGAAATGGTATCAAATGGTGTAGTGCCAATCAACTAAAAAACAACCACCATCAAAACACAAGACACATAATGCATAAATCCATAACCTATTCCAACAAACTAATATAGTCTATGCTATACAATAACTGATAAAGCAACTACCTCTACATAGGACATGATAACCTAGTTGTAGCAATAATAAACATCCAATCAATAAATATGAATATGGATAGAAAACCCAATAAAAAACTATAAAAGACCAGAAATGATAGTTACGACAAACATAGTTTATCTAATCCTCCATCATAGAACCCGAAATAGAGCCAATTTCCTAGCAGAGCGTGTTCAGGTTGTTCCATGTCCAATCTTCGCCATTAAGTTGTCCAATCTTCGCGGAGATTCATATGTTGCCCATGTTTCTAGTCTTTCCTTGGTTTCTTTTAGTAGACTCCTAGACACGTCAAAAACAACCAAGGAGAGACTATAAAAACATGGGCAACAAAAACCTTGTCAGAAATGCGTTGCAGATCATGGAGGTGATCTCCCTTCAAACCTACATTTGTCAAATACAATAATAGGTTAAATGACTGAATATTAACTAAACATCAATGAGCTTGTATTTGACAAAGAGAATTAAACGTTATATGGTTGAATAATAATTAAAGATGCACACTGCTCTAGAAATACTAAAGGGGAATACCTAATATCTGACAGAGCTCCTCTTGGTTTCGAGAATAATTTATTCTCTACTAAAACCTTACACATTCACCACTAATTCAGAGCATTGATGCACATAACAATGTTGGGTATGCATGCAACCCTTTAAACTATTTATGGGAATCGATAAATATACACCAACAAAGAATATGAAAGTGTAATAGGATGGACAAGTAATTTATACTACCCAGGCATGAAATGTTCATTTCCCATTAAATACCAAATGTTGAGCACCCACAA